>MNPL01003972.1:0-33391 GCA_002081605.1 Tropilaelaps mercedesae | reverse complement strand
TATATATATATATATATATATATATATATACAACGTAAATTTGTTGATTTGATATTCATAATAAATCAAGATAAATTACTTCATTTCCTTATAATGAATCCTTAAAAATGACGGGGTCATTTTATACACTAACACTGTTATGATTCTTTAATGGGCGAAATAATATAACTTGTGTATTTTCTTTAATATAGTGTTTCATTACACTTCGGAAGGGTCATCCACTTTGCGGGTATTACAACACTCTAAGTCAAAGGAGAAATTCTATTCCTTATAGTTGGTGACCTCATGCATTTTTGTGAATATTTTGATAACGTCACCTATGTGTGAACTAGTTGGTGTTTATCAGATGGGGTTTTATATTTTTTCTATGAAAACGATTGCCCTAATTGTTAATCTGTTAACTTTCTGTAACGCGGGTTTTAACAAGAGAAAAATGTGAAGCTTTAGTTTTGGCTAAGACAAAATAAATTTAGAGCGGCTTGCTTTGTACAAGTTTCAACAAACCACGCAGAACGCACAGTACGAGTGAAAAATGTGACAAGCATCAGCTCTAAACGTACAAACTGACTAATAGAACATGGACTTGCAGCCACACTCGTAAATGCAATTGATTAAGCTTTTGTTAATTTGCTGTTATGTAGCTCATGCAAGTCGGCTAACTCCGTGGCATGCGTGGCGTATTGGCGCTTTCTACAGTATTGGTACGACATTATTCGTATTTTCACTGCTGTAATAATTATGGGCAATAATTATGTTCTTTAATGTTCATCTATTGTTATATCAGTGGCATTTTATGAATACCCTTATCCTAAAATTATTATCAATATTTCTAAAAGTCGTACAAAATCTGTACTTGTGGTTGGTTTCTTATTTATGGCATGCGTCGGGACGAAATCCTTCATTTCGCGCACCAGAGTGATATAAACAATTATAATGCATCGCATTGTGTTGCTCATACATTAATTAGAGTATAAAACACAACTAGGGTTAGTTTCTAACAAATAGAGTAATTATTTTCTACATCCTGGCAACCTCACGCCGCAATAAGTTTTGATGACCTTACGAGATTTTACGAAATGCCCCCTAATTTGGAGTAAAGTTCATTTCAGAACTATGACCAAGAAAACTAGTTATTTTTCGTTTGTGATAAACATCATCTGTATCGTTCAGAGTGAGTTAGAGATGTAATGTCCGAGTATCGGGGATAGCAAGTTGCCTGCGCTCGACATGCTTTGTTATATAACCATGAAATCAGTGTGCTTTGCAACTATTGCATTTGCATCTTATGACTGTCTGGATTATACAATGGGATTCTTATATCGCCTTATGTTATGATTACAAGTGAAGCAGGAGGGGAACCAGTTTTTTCGCGAATGAATTGTTATAATAATGATCAATAATTATTAATAAAATAAGCTGGCTCAAAATTGACATGCCAAGCACACTCGTGAAGTTGGTTTCGCCGTTGCGTGCATAAAGAATCATCTCGAGAGTATTTCAAATAGGATTGTAGACGCGCTTAAAAGTTTACTTAATGGCGGGATTACTGGAAGGCATCTTGTATTGCTGTTGGATGTTGTACACGAGCTTCTAGCTATAATTTAATCGATCTTCCAGTGCTTGCTATTTTGTTTGTTTTTTCCGTGTTAACGATTATTGTTGTTGTAATTTTTGTGCCGTTACGCAGTGCTGGAACCAGGGGTACCACTAATGAAGTGGAGAACCTCGGACGAGAGCCGCTTGCTCGAAGATGATATCGATGATCCGTTCGACGATGAGGTTTCGCACTCTCGCATGTCTGCCGTTACACCGCCAGCGGTCGGCTACAACATAAAGAACCGGAGGAGGACACTAGGCTGATCCAGAATCGCTTAAAGGCGTTTAAGTACGACCTGGCAACCGCTATGCTGACTTATTGCTTCATATAAGTGAATTCCGTGAAAGAAAAGTTGAATATCCAAAGAAAGATTTGACTCAATTATGCACGGTAAAATGGGAAAATCATATATTCTATGCAATTATACGATACGATAATTGAATCAAAAGCGTAGACATTTTTTGCATTTCTTAAAGAAGCTACCCACTATTGTTGACTCAAATAATAGAAAGCAAACCTTTTGGATGTTGTCGCCATGTTGTTGAATATCGACAAGTTGTCTGGCAACATTAGCGTGGTTCCTCTTAAGCTGTTGATGGTATTCCAGTTGGTCAGAGGAGATCAGCTTGCCGTTTAGTTCGAGGGCCGCCTGACACGAGGCCAAAAAGCGGTCAAACGTCTCACGTAGCTTCTCCACCTCGCTAGATGGTTGATTCACAACTGCCGATGGACTGAGGAACGCCCGAGCGTATGCCAGAGGGCCGGCATTCACCTGGTAAAAGAAAAATATATAACATAAGGAACTTGGCAAAAAACACAACATTAATCAAAATACTGAACATGTGCGTAGTTATCAATTATGACTAAGTCAGCTAATTCATGTTTGTTAATCAGTAGGTAGAAATTCATATCAATGCTAGGAAATCTCATTTAAAGAATAAAAATTTTTCTTCAACTAAATTTAAAGCTTGGTTGTCACCTGCACGCTGATGCTGCCCTGTAATTTTAGTTGTAACTTTTTCACGTCGGATGGTTTCTTGGCGATGACTTGGTCGAGCTCTATAACGCGTGTTCGCATCTCATCAACCGCCACTTCGATTGGACTAAGGTCGAACGATTTGCGACCACGCACTAAAATTCGCTTTTTCACGTAAGGGAAACAGTACTCCGCTGAAATGATTGAAATTTAACACAAGATCCGGTTAGGCTAGCTAAGCCAGTCCCGGTATCTAAGAAGAAGCGCACGGAGCGGTTACATAATATCAATAGACACGTTTTCGTCACACTTCCAGTAAAGCTTTTGACTGATTTTTTTTATATGAATAGATTGCTTTTCATGACCATTAAATATATAGTGCGGGAATGTGTGTTTCATTTTTCACCCTTGGTTTTCATTAACTCAATGGCTTAGAAGCTTCAGCTGAAATTCAGTTTGCAGAGAGGTCATTAGGCCAACGAGACAAACCACAAAAAACATAGCGAACCATGTAGCCATATGCGTACGCGCAATTCAGTGCATTGAGTGTACTTTCAAAATGAAACATTTACATGAACCATTAAGCACTCACTGGTAAGTATCGTCCGACGCTTGCACTGTTCATGCGGTTCCCCTCGTGCTTTTCCTCCCGCTAGCGTAAACGGTGTTTCGAACATAAACTCGTCCACGTTGTGGTGCCGCTCAAAGTCGGACATCTCCACATCCGCCGACCGCTCACCAAAGTACGGTGTCACGTGCGTTACTTGAATGTACGCGCACTTTGGATCAAGCTCGCTTACCTTCACCTGAGACGGAAAAGAAATAAACTCAATTCAGTACCAGAGTTCTTGTTGGGCTCAGTGTCCACTGGCTTCGGCGCTGCACAACTTAGTTTATGTGATAAGACTACATCACTAGGTTATAATTTTCGATAAAAATAGAATATTTTGTAGCGCAGCGGATAGACAGACACGTATATCTTCAGTCACTGAATAGGAAACAATTCCAAAAGCGTCCATGTATGCAAAAGCGTTTGCTTGCCTGGCTCGAATCCATAATCATCTTGACTACATCGGACGAGCCAAACTTCTCGACGAAGAGATGTCGCAATCGCTCCGAAATTTCGGGTAGCGATGTGACTTTGGGCTCTTTGTAGATGTACTCCTTCTGATCCTCCTCGCCAAAGAACGCTTCGCCGAAGAACATGACTCGATAATAGGTACCAAGCAGTCGCTTTCCGGAGGTCTCCACTTCGATGATCTTCTGGCACGAGGCATGCAGTGTCTTGTAACACTGCGCGAGTGATTCATAGTTCTTGTGTCGCTCGTAATACGGAATGCAGACCATGAACACCTTCGACATCAGCTCGTACCTCTCCGCCTGGTACAGAGCACTGGCGCACTGCTCCAGCCTTTCGACGAGCGACTCTTCGCTATACGGAAAATCGTGCGTTCCGGTGTCCTCCTTCAAGTTGCTCTCATCCCGAACAACGTTAGGCGAGATGTCCTTGAAGGCGTGGCAGCCCTGCGGGAAGATGCCCTGATGCTTGAGGAACTCTGCCTCCAGAGCCGCCACATGGATCAAGCAATATGCCGCCTCTGTTAGGTTGCAATTTCGCTCATGCTGACGTGACATGGCCTCAAGCCACGTGCGCCGCAATGCCGGCGTAGCACTGTAGCTATTTGCCAGACGCAACTGAAGATCGAGCAACATCTCGGGGTCGTTTTCATGCTCCTTCATAGCGGTCGTTGCCATCAGCACGGTTCGAACCTGAAATGATGGGAAAAATCGACCGAAGGGCAATAACTATTAGAGAGAAATAAAGGAAGGATAAAGTGGGTATGTGTTGGTACGTGTGTGACGCGAGTACGGCGAAATCGGGGAGAATGACACAAGAGATGAACGCAAGGTCTTCCAAGCGAGGCGGCCACATTTGCCTTATGACTCATTTGTGCCACTACTGATGCTTGCAGTGCTCGCGCTGTAGCAAGTTATCGATTCAAGAATTTCGGCGGTACCGCAGCTATTAGGTGTCGAGACGGCCCTAGCGTCTTTCTCTCGAACAGCAACGATACTTTCCATTCCCATGGAAAAGGCGAGCCGAGCCAGTGTTCAACTATTGGTATGATTTTTTATCTCTGTATATCAAAAGGATGCTACTATTATATTAAAAATGCTACTATTATATCAGTGCAAAAGATGAACGACAAAACAAAAGTTGTGAATTGCATCGATGTGCCGTACTTTTTTGGTGAGATCCTTGACTTGGTTAGGGAATATGGTGTGCTGCATCGCCTTGTCAGCGGCCGCATAGTTGTTGATAATCGACAATGAATCTTGGAAGCGCGCTGAATTCAGGTTGGTAATGTCGCCCAATAGTCGGGACACCGACACTATCAACTGAAGATGCACCTGTATGAAAAATGGTCCAAGTCGAACTAAATCTAATTAGCACATTTCACAATGTGTAAAGTGACTGGAAGTTCGATTACTGGTGATTCCTTATACAAAGGCGACTATAAATTTGACCTTAGAGGGTGCTTCTTCAAATTCCAAAAGATGCATGCGCTATTCAGTAAGTATGAGTATTTAGTTTATTACATACGGTTATAAATATGTGCAATATATTTAGCGATCATAATGCGGAAGAGTAAAATCATTTACCAATAATAATAATAGTAAGAATATCAGGCCAGCTTACCCTGGTAATAGCCTTTCTGGATGTGTATTCGAAATTAGCCCTCATAAGCAGATAAAGAAGGGCGCACGCTTCCATTCGTACCGAAGACAGTTTAGAGTTACAGCACCGCAACAGCTCAAAACATAATCGTCCGCATAGAAGGGCGCTACCGGCGAACAGAGCTTGCGGGAACTTATTTACGAAACCACGTAACGCAGCAAATACATGCTTGAGTAAAGTTTCCGATTGGCCCACCTGCAATTGTAATACCATTGTTTTAGTCTTGGTGAACTGTTTCCCTTCAAAGTGCCAGAGACTTTCAGCTGGCCTTGGTCATTTGAGTGAGGCCTGTATAAGGATATTTTGCTGGTTACTATACTTAAAACAAAAACGACAAAATCATCCACGTAGCACAGTATAAACAAAGGTACAAAGATTTTTACCTGCAGGAAACTGAGGTAAATATCGAATATCCGGCGCATCAATGGATTGTCCCCTTCGTTGCAAAGGAGTGACTTCTTGCAGTTTCCGCAGAATAGGCCTAACACGTCCAATGTGATTAACCCAACTTCTGTAGCCATGTTGGCTTCCAGCAGGGCACGATACATTCCCGTGCCCTCGTCTGAGGTCCAGTGGGTACCAGCTGATCCCGGCTTCCCGTATGCAGAATGTCTTTGAAAGTTTGGCGGCTGGGTTCGGGCTGGCAGCGTCATTGATTTAAGATGGGCGGTTGCAGATGCTCGACTGCGATGCTGTTTTTTGCCCTGATATTTGAATTGGTGCAGACATAGCTCGAACAGGTGGAAGAAATCAAGGAGTTCACTGTCGGGACATGTTTGCCACCAGCCAATGAGCACCTCTACAAAATTCCCATTAAATGAACCGACAAATGTTATCATCACATCAAGTAAACAACGTGACCTTGAGAAAATCCTATTATAGTTTTCGTAAGCTTTAGCATGAAGTTTGCTTAGAATCATTCAGAAGTTTGTCATTTTCTTAGGTTAACTTCACGAAGGCCAAACACACGGTTGCGTGGAAATAACCAGTTGGTAATGCTTAATAGTGACGCATAAAAAACAGTTGACGACCATTATCATTGTGCACTAGCTACAAATATATATTTTTTACCATGCGGTTCTTACCCTCGTGCAGGTGTTTGACAATGTAGAGAAATGAGACGAGTAGGTCTTTGACTTCATTGGCGTCAAATTTGTCGTATCGCACCACGCCAAGCGCGCTGGCAAACGGCATGGATGGTGAGCGTACATGACCAGCCCCGCCGGTTCCACCTGGGCCGTGTGCCGTTAACGAGTGCGTGGGACTACCACTCCCACGGAGAGTATTTGATTCCGACGTTGTTTGAGCCGAGGCGGTACTCTCGAGAGAAGTCTGCGATCCGCTCGACATAGCGGATAAGCCGTTTGAGAAAGGGGGCAGCGATGCTGCAATTATTGTATGAAGAGTTATTATACGCCCGGTTGAATAGTGGAACGAGATGCTAACAAGTCTTTTATCGTATGAACTCTGAATACGCGCACTGTGGAGCGACAGCTCACCCACTTACCCTGGCCGGCTATAATAGAGAGGTAGTTGGAGTCCCGAAGGCTGGCCCTTTCCTGTGCGCTCAGCACAAGCGTGTTCCTCTTCGAGTGCTCCGGAGAGCTGTTCTCGCTGCCATTTGCTCCACCTGCAGCGAGTGTGACAGTTGAAGAGGCGCACGAACCAGCATCCGATAGAATCTGGGATGTTCGTCGTGAGGCGGCACTTGAGCACAAACTGCTGCCCATCGACAGGGAGTCCATTGTCGTGATTGACGCGAACACTGAACTGGCCGTTGTTGAAGGAGCACAAGATCCAGCCGTAGCCGTGGGCGCCCCATCAAAGGCAGCCTGAGGCTGCTGCAGACGATTGATGTTTTCCAGGAGAAGAGAGATTACCGGTAGATATAGTGATGCGATCCGCATTTGCTGCGACTGAGCAGAGGCAATTTACAGTCCGGAAATGTAGCGGATCAGCGAGAAAACATATCAGAACCAATCAAGATATTACCATACACTTTTTTTTAAAACTTGGCGAATGGTTGGTTAAAAAAGCAACGAATTCGCGAATGAAGTAATGGAAATGGTTACTTGTCGTCAGTAGTTGACATGAAATGCTAATGATAAAACGAAACAAAGTGTTTGTTCATACGCTTGAAATTCATAAGCACTGAAAAGCGGATTTTAAACATTTTCAAATAAAAGTACTCCTTTGGTTTGGCTTGTGCTTGAACTGAAAGTATTATCATTATTATTATTATTGTTTGAGTAAGCAATATTTCCTATACCTGACGTTATGAAAATTTTATCCATTCTTTATATTAATGTTTAGTCGTAAATGAATGAATTCTAAAGCTTTAAGTGTCATTTGATATCTTGATTATATCCTTACCGATCCTTGATATCGATCGTCGAATGCATGTTTGGCAAGGAGGTTACACAATACTTTAATGGCCATTTGGCGCACTTTGAGCACCTCTGACAGAGCAGCACGAAGCTCCACGAGCAGGACTCCGACAAGATAGTGCGCTTGACAGAACTCCTCTGTCAATTGATATTCACTCTCGAAGTCTGTATCTCATGTTAAGCACGACCACGCAAGCACAAATTCAAACGCCAGCAGCGACGACACAATAAAAATGAAAGAAGACCAATATTAAACATCGCTTTAGCGGTTGGTGGACAGCGCCTCTGCTTATACCGAATGCTTCGGTATTAGTAAAGGCCAAAAATGCTAAGTGTGTCAACTGCTGGACGCAGGTAATGCACCCATCCCAAGCAAAATCGGAGCGAAACCATTACAGTTTATTACTATACACTATCTACGAAATTGGTTAATCCTAAATGATGATTGATAACAATCGATAGCTTGGATAACAATTGAACACTTATCGAACGAGCTGGAACGTAAGTTTTCGCATTAATCCACAATCACCCTTTAATTATATATTTTCTATTTATATGATAGTAAAGTGGCAATCTGCTTTAGAGATGTGCGGCTTGCAAAAAAATCTACATTATTACAGTACGTACAACCTTCCAGAACGGATGAAAGACGAATGAAAACTGGCGATCAACACCGTTGAAAAATAAAACTTAATATATATTAAGTTTACAAACACAGTGCGATGTCAACGGAATTACAGTCTATTCGATCAATGTTTGTAGTTTTATTTTGAGTACGTATGATATTTAGTTATGATTTTTGTTAAGACCAGATATTTCGGTGAAAATAAGATTAAAATGTGCGCATTAAATATGTACGTACAGGCATTTATGTGTAGCAATGAGTTAGTAGTAAGAGCAGTAGAGAGAAACAAAGAGAAATAGGTATGTTGGTGTGGTGCAATGATTTAAGTGTGAGACTTATGAATATGTCTGAAGCGGTCTTGCTCAAATTGTTTATACGCCTTTATTTAGCTAACTAGTAGGTGATCATAATTTTTAATGCGTAATGTGAACCATAGTAGGAGGAAATCAAAGAGGGTTGTAGTTACTTCATTAGTCACTGCAGTACACGTCACAAATAACCTTCTGCCAAGAAACATTTCAACATTTGTTAGGCGTAATGTGCTCCAAGGGAATTTTTCCCAGGCGTACTAGGAATTCAAAGTGCACACGGTGTAAGTTAGCCAACACAATTCAAGATGGCTAGCGGACTACGGTGGCTTTTGTTTCATGATTAACAAATTTTCATGTCGCCTTAAAAGACGTGATGACCCAATTTTACATCTTTACTTGTGTTTTCTGAAACTGCGATTAAGTATTTCTATTGACCGATCTGTTCTTACAAAATTCTGGATAATATGCCACCGCGTGAGTGCTGTCTTGTGCTGTTTGGCGGGATGCGGGTGTCCCCAAGGCCACCACAAGCTAGGCCACACTCATTAACGTTGAAGGAAGCTACTGACCAAATCGACGTCGACCATACCTTAGTAGAAGACAATAAAAGAGGCTAAACCGTTATTTTGAAAAAGTTATTTTCCAAATAGGGCAAGTTTTGCAAAAAATGAATTTACGAAAATTACAAAACAAAAATCTATTGTGGTAACCTCATTATCCCTTTGCTTTTTTGCAGGCCTTTACAAGAGCCCTCTACGGGGATGATTAAAATTGAGGTATACCGAAGCCTCGCTCTAATTTTTTCGTAATGCTGAAAAAGGAATAGATTCTGCTCAACTTTGACTGAATTCATAAAGGCCAGTGGTATTTTTTACTTCGGACGAGCCTTCTCGTAGGTAGCCCTCATGTCGATTAAGGGCGATCATTTTTTTTGCTTCGTTTATCTGTTCGCTTACCCGGCGAGGGGAGTGACACCTCCTCCTCAGCCACGAATGGCATTGGGGAGACGGTACCTGAGCAACAAGCACAACGGTAATAACAGCCAACCCGAAATAACGAAGCACACGAGCTGATGTAGATTTATGAAATGTAGGTGAAAAATTTATAAGAAAAACAACATGCCATATAAGGGCCATATGCTAGACAAATGACAAATAGCTGCAGATAAATGGATGAAACGGGAACGAAGGTAAAAAAGGTGAAACTAAGATAGATACTGAGACAGCGTTTAGTTAGACAGCTGTATAGCAATGGAACATTGTCATGGGCAATAAAGCAAGCAAACAGAAGTTGCTAAATATTAATTATTAAATTAAAGAGCATTGTCATTTATCAATCAGCATATAAAAATGATATGATAATGTCAGGAATGAAGTAGCGTGTTCCAGGCGTACCATTCTCCTCTACAGAGCCAATGAAATTGAATGAACAAACAAAATAGATATAATGTTTATATTCGTAAATTCACCACTGGCTATACCGATAAGTACAGCTACTGGTAAATACACCGAGTAGTTTGCTATCGTCAAAACAGTGTGACATAGGCGTCGGTCAAATATAATAAAATAATACCATCAAAAGCGAATACATACCGAGTATACTAGAGTGAAATATTTGAAGTGAAATTTACGCTCAAACCATTATCACCGACACGTGCAATTGAATTTTTTCCGAATACCCCAAACAAACTATGAACAAAAGAATGAATAAAAATTGCCAAATACTGCCCGCCGTACCTTTGGAGTTCTTGGAGTGTCCTCTAGTCAGGTGGCCGCGCAACGATGGAAGGTTAAGCGCGACAAAATGTTCATGTGAACAAATTATTTCGAGAAACTCGAATTTAATTGCGTGGAGGTCCATCTCATCCTGTGGCGAGAATCGATCCAAAAATAGCGACACGAGCCGGAACGCAAAGCCACGGTTCATGAGGGACAAACATTTTTTGAGCAGATGGGCCAATGCCATATTAGCCCGACGAGCGTCCATACGGTCGCGCGGTTCCTTGTTTTCCTTACACTTTTTGAAGATGTGCGCTCCTAGCGCTTGCACCAACTGGAGGACCTGCTCCTCAAACCCCTTCGGAAATCGCTCCTGTCGTTGCATCTTTCATACACAAAAGGCTCTATTAATTTTATTGCAAGATGATAAAAATACTATACCAATTACAGATACTATATTACTCTTACACGCAGGTGAAATGCATATTTATTGCTAATTCATTTCTAGGTGAAAGGCACGGCTTCAGTTCGAAGCTTTTCATTTTCAAAGTACGCTTTGTATTTAATCATATCGTTTACCTTGATGCGTTCTGTCTTGAGCAGGAAGAGAGCCATCGACTTGGCCATTACTTGAAAGAAAAACCACGAGTGTTGGAGGAATTTGTTGATAACGAGAAAGTCGAGGTCGGCTTGCGCGAATAGCTTGCAGAGGGCGCGACACAGCTCCTGATGGACAGTCTGGCCAGTCGACCCGACCGATGCACCTTTAGCGTTTCCATTTTGACTACCATTTGAATAGGGCTGATCGCTATCGATTGTGAAGGCATATTGCACGTACGAATGGAGAGCGTCGACTTTTCCAGCTTCGAACACCGTCGTTACCACGTGAATGAGAACTTTGACCGTATTGAGAGACACTTCTTCTAGACCGGTTGAGACGAGTAGACGAAACAGCTGATTGATGATGGTTGGTAGGAAACATACGAGTGTGTGCCCATCTACGGCGTGTAAAGCCTGTAAGCGGACAGTAGCCCATGATGGAGAGGGCCCAATGAAAACAGTTAACAAAGTGTATTCGACTCTAGGCTACAAATGACGGTCGGGAATAGGGTAATAATAGTAAGACAAGCTTTCGATTTTCTGTGGTGCAGCCTTTACTGGTAAAAGCCTGAAATCAGCAACATAATTTCACTTTTAAAGGAACTAAATTTAAGAGGACTATTCATGTAACGTATGTCTGTATTTTATGATATTCGGCTCTTTCACGCTTAAGTGTGCATGTACAGCAGGATTTTTGAAGCCCATATATGTAAATATGTTATTATAATTTAGATTTGTATCTTTGTCTCCTATTTATTGTGCCTGTGAGATCGAAATAACTCAATTTCTGTAATCACCCTGTATGGCTGCTTCCACACTCTATTAAAGCGAAGCGCTCGCCCGTAGCCTTTCGATCGCCGACGTTTTCGCCGGTTGATGAAACAAAATTTTTAAACCTTCTTCCGAAATTACTTAAAATTGACCAAAGCAAATAAGTTGATCCTGTTTTCTGTGCTCCTTGATATTTTAAAACGCTGAATTAACTTGTGTCTAGTGCATATACCAGACAAGGATGGCGAAAAATGAGCACGTAGAGTTAGGTTGAACACTGCCTTTCAGGTTGAACATTGCCAAACGATTCATATATTCTTGATATTCGCAAGCCTGTTAATATGATTCATGAATTATTGCATCGGAATAGTTACGAATTATAAATATTTATCACCCATTCACCATCTACCTAGTCGGCACTTGACTCTTCTCCGAACTATCTTCCACACGCTGCCAGGGAGTCGGGTGCCTCACCCGCCGATTGCTCAAAATTACCTTTATTAATTTCGTAATCTCTCTTCCTAGGTCGGACTCCGCGTAAGCCTGCTCCTACGGGTGCGAGGGAGACAGAACGGGATCAGATGAAAAAAGTCGAACGATTGAAGCTCTGTATGAGGGTTGACCAGCTCACTCCTATCGGCGCACTGACTTATTCATGTGTACAAATATCCATTTATAATGGCTCTTTTTTCGACTGTTGTACGCCTTTGTACCTTTGCGTGTATTTCTTTACATTAAATCTTATTTTATCCTAACTTTATCCTTGTTACCCGATCCTCAAACAAATATTAGTGAGTTTCATCGTAAATTATGATTGCATAATTGGCAAGGCATCGGGTGGGTTTCTAGAATCATTCCAAGTTGGGTCTTTCCATGGAATTGTTAGTAAAGGGTACACAATTGAGATAGTTTGAGTTTGACGAGCGACCGGATCTAATGTTCCTTATGTTGGCATGTCACAAATGTTTTTTTGGCTCGGTTTGAACTCGGGGTAATATTCGATACAATATATGTACAGCATAATTATGAATACGACTAGCTATGGATAAAAATGAAATTTTTATTGAGTAACACTTACGCACGTGCTGCGATAAATCAGGAGCTACAAAAAGATTTGAACACAAATGTCAATTGAGCACTTGTCAGTGCGATGCATTCGTTAGTCAAACCAGCTCGTCACGTCAAGCAACTCAGTCACTCCACATGGGCAACGTTTATCAATTCAATATTTCAGCATTAATATCTACGCAGCTTTGTTCTACTTCATCTCAAACCGTTTAACGAGCAGCGGTCATATGCATCGCTCCGCATCGGTTCCTGATGAGATTCAGGACGGTTAATACACGTATACGTACTAAGGCCCCGAGAGAGCTAAGTTTAAGCGAGAGTTCTTCTAGCCATTTGGATACTGCTTTAAAAAACACCGTAAACAATTCACCGTGTGATGTTTTCTTGCAGAGAGTGATTAATCGTAATGACTTGACAGTGAGGAGGTCACTTTGTTAGTTAAATAGTTTAGTCAGACCATATAGAATCGAAAAGCATCACTATTCGGTAACCGTCATGCATAACATCGACAGGGTCCATGCGGTACATTGTCATTGTGCTTTCATGCGGAAAATGCGGAATGATCCGCCTTGCATGGACTAAAACACGCAAACTGCAGCGATGGCACGTCAGGGCCTCTAAGCGCATGCTCATATAGCCAGAAAATTCGTGACATGTATTGGAGGTTCATGATCTTTGTTACGATTAGTAAGGTCACCAGAAAGGGGCAACTAGAGGAGGTAACAAAAATAAAGTGACCCCGACGTATCGACATAAAGGTGTGCGATCGACCCGGGCTGGCTTTTTTATTTTAAAAACTGGCAGTCGGAAGAGGAGGGTGACAAATCTGTCAATCTCTGTCAAGAAATCTGTTTCGCTATGCCTTGAACCGAATCCATGAATCGAGCATAGCAAGGGTTCTAAATAGGACGAGGAACCAATGATGCTTGGTCCGCTGCGATGCACACCTCCAACTAAAAATGATCTTGCGTTCACCCCTCAACCAGAATACAAACATCAACCGAGAAATACCCGCAGACAGTGATGACTAGACCGAAAGAAAGAAAAACAAATCGTATGTTACTTACCTTAACAATATCTACCATGGAAGCCGCTTTGTTCTCGAGCACTTTACTGCAGTGTACGAAAAAGTTGTGCAAGAATGGATCTTTGGATTGCACAGTGCTGACCATTCGGAGTTGGACCCTGTAGATCTCTTTGCCGTTATCTACCGGTCTAAGGTCCGGTCCCGCGAGTCCCTTTCCAAAACCGAGCGGCTTACAGGAAAGGTACCCGTCGGGGAGATTAGCGGAAACCATCAGGGAGTGCTCCGTTGAGGACACATTTATCCGATCTTTGACAAGTAATGGAAGCCACGAGTATCCTGTTTATAGGCAAAGCGAAGTAATACGTTACGACAACTTTTTCAGAGGCTTTCAGAGTTAACCTATCTTTGCTGGTTCGCAAGTATCCCCCTTGAGGGTTTAGGGCTCCTCTCCTAACTAATTAGCGACCTCTTCGTGCGGGACACATACCGACGACAGACTCAACGGCGGGGTTTTCTTGACCTTTGACTTTTTTTCCCGCCTTTGACGTATCACAGCTGATGTGGTAGAACGTAAAGAGGAGGTGATGTTTCTCGTGGATGAGAAGTGGGAGGGCAATCTTGACCTGGGAAACGAATAAGAACAATTAGTTGTCAAATAGAGTACACACATCTAGAAAAGTCGTGACGATACATATAGAGGCATTCGTTTGGTTACTAGATATTTTCTACCTCTTCATAGAAGTCCGGATTCTGATTGTGGTGGGTGACTGCTGTAAACGCCCGCGAGGTAAACAGTGGCTCCCCCGGTCGGCCGTAGACGCAACGCAGCGCCGAAGCCGTCTCTGAATCATTATCCCGCAATTCGACGCAGCACGTGAGATTCCGAGCCTTAGCGAAGCTCTTCTGACCGTCATATTTGAGACTCTTCGGGTAAATGTACAGGTGGTTGAGGTACGTACAGAATGGATGCGCATCGGACGGCGTGTCCGTAGGGAACTGCTGAACCTCCAAAGTGGGCTCTTCTTCCGGAGGAATAGGGAATGGCTGCACAAACAGGTTGAAAATAAAATATAGAAATAAAATAATAGCTCGATCAATGTACGAATGTGTTTATCTAAACGCGAACTCCAATGGGTCACGCTACGGAATTAATTGTGATTAAATCATGGTTTATTTAAGTGTCCCAGCTAAGTCATATGTTTGCTATACCGTCAAAACAGGGTACTAGCCCTCACCTTAACCGGAATGAGCGCCGATGTGAGCGAATTGACGATGTGCTCATCGGGTCTCACGATACGAATCGAGGTCTTGACATAACCGGGGATCGTGGTCATGTGCTTTGCCTTATCTGGCTTTCGCAGCTCGGAAAGCATCTTGAGCAGATCTTCGTCGGACAGTTTGGTTGCCTCCTGCCTGTAGATGGGGCCGAAGTCATTGTGCTCGTCCAAGTCTCCAGTGAATTTCGTAAAAATCGCCCGAGAAGTCCACGCGAAAGGCATGCGATAATGTCCTAGATGTTGGCAACATTGACGGACGCTTTTCTGGGTTTTACTACCTTGCCGACCATCGCCATCCGCCGTTACGCGTATATAGTTTTCGCTCGCTTGGCTGATACTGCCCTGAAGCACCTTCTCGATACGAACGACAAGGTAGAGTTCGGGCTCGGTGTGCTGCACGCTGAAGATTGCTTGCCGTGGAAAGGCTAACCATTCTTCTCCTAAATCCTTAAAGCCGAGAGCCTGAACTGCAGCCATAGCGACCGTCGCCTCCTCCGCATTGTTGTTCGTCGAGTGGCTACTACCAGAGGTGCTATTTTTCCGAGTTTTCGGCAACATATTGCGAATGTATGGATGGTTGACATCAAATCGAAAGTCCTCAGATACTTTCCGCATTCGTCGAACGTCATAGATGGCCATAGTTGTGATGTACGGTTCCACTTGACACAGCTGACCGCGTTCCTCCAGTGGCGCTTGCAACTTGAACTTGATTTCATCGCATCGAATGTGAAGTCGCGTGTCCTTTTGCTCTTCAAATGGTTTGGCAGGACGATCGTATTCGCTGACCTGGAGGGCAGAGTCCGTTGTGCCAAGGTCGGGATAGATGGCAAAAATGTTCTGGCGATTTTGTTTTCGAGCGTGGGCGATCGTGTACTCAGACTCGCGTGAGTATTTGACAAGGTCGGGATTTTTCGAGTGCTCAAGGGACTTCAGGGAGTAGCCGTTCAAAGAACCGTTCAACGAAGGCGGGGGTGACTCTGGGAAATAGGAGTTGGTTCGTTTATTTGTTCCTTACCTGTTCTGGCGATCGTTCTTATATAGGGCGTTTAAAAGCGCTTACTTAACTAGTGAGAACAATGCGAATGTTATAATTGAAGTGAACTAAAATTAAGTTAATTGTGCGAGATGAACTTTAGTGGTGTAAGCATGCCTGCAGCATAAGTTCCGTCCACCATAATTTCTCCGTCGTAATAAAAGAATTAAAAAAAACTAGATGTACCTTCGGGCGATGTCACGGTACTACTACTCTTTTTGGCCTCGAGAGCGTTCTTGTTAGATGTGAGAATAGCGGTCATCAAGCCGATCCAGCCATCTTGTTCTTGCGCGCTTTCCGACGCAAGCACACAGGATCGACCTTCGCTCATTGCCAGTTCGAAACAATACTTGTTGGATCGTCGGGCATTTCGAATAACCTAGAAAACGTACAAGTAATCGTCGCAGCACATTCACAATGATTCCAGTACAGTTCATGCCTGCATACTAGATGTTTGAATGACGCACATTTTATTACATATGACCACTATTAATTCGTCGGAAGTATAAAATATAGTAGAATGATGTAAAAATTTCGAAAGCGTTCTCCCTTTTTTATATACGCGTAAACAAAAACTACTACTACTACTAAATGAGCCAACTAAATGAGCAATTTCAATGGAGATGTGCCCAGTCCTCAAGCTGATAGTTAACTGGCACTGTTTGGTGTTAGGTTGTTCCTTTCATAATATGTATAAGTATTAGTTGCATATATTTACCTTTGTACAAAAATCCATGCATAGGGTTCCTTTGGAATCAATCTTCTTGTCATCTTTGTAGAACTCGACGATGTGTGTACCGTCGACGCCCCTCTTGAGCACCATATAGCGCTTCTTAAAGGACTTAGTTGCAAGAGCCAGTAGCGAGTCAGTACCTGACTCTGGACCCTTTAGTATCCAGTCTTCCTTGATGACTGCACTCTCCTCCGACCGAGAATTCTGTAAGAGTGAAACTGTAACTCGATCTGATATTTTAAAAAATCTAGCTACCATACACGTCGAAAGCTGATACATCATTACTATCGAGACTCTGGTCAACAATATGCTTCCATTTTTCTCAGTTACATATCGTTCTGCATTAACGTTAACCTTCTGGGGTAACAATTACCGCATCTTTGACTTCCGTATCGGCGTCGACCTCATAAATGTGTTCGTGTAAATCTGTCGGTCGCTCAACAAGCTCCTTGTGCGTAGCCCCGTATTTCGCGTATTTGTAATGAACTCGAACCCAATCGGCCGCGTACGTCTGGAGACACTGGCGCACAAACAGGGGCAACTGCCTATCGTGTGACACCGAAATTTTGTCCTGTCGGTCTCTATCCCCGTGCATCGCACTAGCCACAGCCGGCGGAACTGTGGCCATTGTAGTTCGGATGCTTCGCGGAATAACGCCTCGCTTTAAAAGAAAATGTCGATTAGCAAAACTGTCGTTGTAGGCTTTGATATGATAGAAAACAAACATTGCGTTTTCCAATGGAGGCAGTCATACACGCATTCAAAGTTTTGTATTTAAAATCCGTTGTTGGTGTAGTGCGACTTAGCCAAAATTTAAGTAAGATTGATTTACTAAAAATCTTATTCCATTGGCTAATTTAGCGAACATTATTTTGCAAACTATTCATAGTTAATCACCATTTACTTAAATCGTTAGAGAGCGGTGTAAAATTGCTTTTTAAACACGTTTACTAAATGCGAGATGAATATGATTTGTTTAAGTCATTGCTTGTTTTTTAATAAGATAACTCATTCCCAGCCTAAAAACATTGGAGATCAAAACACAGTATTATATGTACAAATGTTAAATTGTGGAACTGTTATATTGGCGTTTTAGCTTTCCGTGTGGCTTGCCATCGGAAAATGCTTACTGACGAAAACGTGTGTTATTACATCCATTAAGTCGTCTATGTGTGACTTAAACGGCGTAACTATGTACAATATCATTATGTGGATGGAATATGGAAAAGCCGGCTAAGAGCTACGTACAGAGACATCATCCGGTGGGAAGAGCAGCATCTCCCGCTGAGGATCATTGTGAAGTATGGTTCGATTTTTGATTACGAAGGTCTCATAGTCCAATGGCTCGCTCAGATGAGGACGGATCTAAAAATTTCAATAGACAAACGTTTTGGTCAACAATTTACCTGGAGAAATGCCTGCACATTTCGCGAGAATGCACCCGACGTCTAATTGCTAGCGAAGATCATTTTCATGTGACGATCATTTTCGCCGTAGAGAAGCCTTAACACTGGTTGTTTATAATTACAAATCTTGTTAGGAAATTCGTTACATTCTAGAGTCTAATAATAATTCTTTTAGAAATATTCATCGTGATCCACAATAACATTAATATATAATAACTTGAATAGCTTGTACTTATCCAAGCTGTTGTGAGCTTCACGGGTTCATAAATATTCGTTCTATTTAAGTTATTCACCGCGATTCTCCAGGTTTCAATATACTACATCAAAGTATTTTAAAATAGAGTCGGGTCAAATACGTTACGATGTATAAAAGAATGTGTACCCATTCAAACATTAATCTTGATGCAAGTGTTCTACATTGCATTAAACGCCTTTACCTATACATATGTGGACATTATCGCGGTATGCTAATAAACTGCAATAATAAATATATAAATTAAGAAATTACTTTCCAATAATAATAATAGTAAATTTTATTATTGTTTATACAGTGATACAATACAGTAATACGGTATGACCCTTTTATAACTGTAACAACTAATAAGAGTAGGTGGACGAAAGCGGGTGGTGATCTACACACTCTATCTCTTTACTTCTACTTATCTAGAATCTGAAAGAGAAGAGGAGTTCCTTGCGGCCCTTCCCATTTATAATATATTATACATACGTCGGAGGCCACACCACAAACGAACAAACAGGGTTTGTTGCTGTTCTTGCGGTCCGGCCCTGTTTCTGCTAGAGCACCTTTGGTGGGCTCTTAAGACAACACGTGTAGGGCGCATACGATCATATCTACCACTGTTGCTTGGGGCGAAGTGCTGTCATCATTTGTACAGTGTGTGCAGTGCAACATAAGTCCCACACAAACAGAGCGGTGACCCTGATAGCTTGTAGATGGCAATGTCTAGTGTTATATATCACTACCATTACACATCCACGAAGACTGCCACAACAATAATTATGACGACTGTTACTAAATAAATGAAAAAATAGTACTAGCAGTCGTGCTGCTACTACGACCACCGTAGCAATTTCTGCTACCGTGGCTTCTGCTCGAGTCTTATCGACCGACTAAGGCATGAATGCAGCTGCAGTCGTAAAGTAGCTATGAAATCAACGACGATTGCAAATGTGACGACGACGGTAACGCGACACGAGCGAAACCTCCCGCACGCTATCATAGGTTAACATGTTTGTGCAATCGAACAGTCAGTAATAATCCGCCATGGAAGGAATGCGACGGACGTAGAGATATTAAGAGAAAGTAAGAGACAAAGAAGAAGATTAGAAGATTTTGTCTTCTTCCGAATTCTGCCCTTCACCCGAAAATTCCATCATTTTCACGCACCAACCGCCAACCACTCCCACTCCAAACAAACTGATGTTTCTGGTAGTTTACATTTACGTGAACCGAAGCAACAATCAAAGCAACAATATTATCGTAATGATAATAACTAACGCGCCGCCAGTAAGGACGACGAAGGGAGAGAAATATAAAATCGAAAAATTGATTTGTGAGTCGGTGACAACGCCGATGACCTTCGCTGGGGAACTTTGTTTTAATATTTTGATTTTGCTGACCGATTATTCCACGTTTGAGTACTATACAGTGACTTTAGTTAAAACGTAAATTCTCGAAGGCATCTCTACTGAGGGAAGTGAATTTTTAATCTTTAAATCGGTCCAGATAAAACGAGATAATTCCAAAAATAACACGATATATTTAAGTTATACCCATTTGTTTTGAGACAATAAGGAGTGCCCGTATGTGTGAATAAATGTGATATGGCTTATTATATTTATTTTTTTTTATTGATCATTTTTATTAACGTTTGAAAATTCACGAAATGCATCAGAGTAATATGCAGTCGTTCGGCAAAACTTAAGAACGCGTCCTTTCTGCTAGACTCGAAGAACTTGAAATTTACCAATCATGTTGTGCACTTGAGTACATATTGATAGTCTGAAGAAATGTACAAATAAACTTCAGAAAGGCCCAGTGGACTGCCCGCTACAGTCGTCACTTCGAAGTGCGATAGCACTAATCGATTGGTTTTCGGCGACTACCAAGCCATTGGTATTTACATGATAACCTACCCAAATTGTCCTACCAAACTTCTGTCAATCATTACGGATCTTATATACATAATTAGAAATATTCAGCTAAGTAGGGATATAAATTTAATCCCCATATCATACAATCACTTCAAATATTCAGCCTAAGCTACGTCAATATACAACATCTTGGCAACCTCACTATAAAGAGATATGTTAACACATCAATGTTTGGTTCGTTGATCACGATGTACATACAATTGCTCCAATTGGCGGTCTACGTGATTTGGCACATTTACGCTCTACTGGGGATGCGTGTCAATACGGAATGCATAGATTCGAACTTTTATCCGTCTTTCAAGGCACTTTGTATGCATAAAAATGTTGTAGCAACATGGATAGGCATGTATCCATGTATTAATCACCAAACGAACCCAACTTACACATTCAGGGCTAGTAGCTATTGACTGTTAATTGAATAAGCTCAAAGATGAAGTATCACGGACACTTCATCACGTCAGTTTCATCCTGATAGTGATCCCTTGCAAGTAGATCACATACATGTATTTATTTTTCTCCCTTTTTGTATCGCTGTTATCCACTGCTCTCATTACTGACGTATGTTGACATTCGGACAACAGAACTTCCTCTTTTCGCTAAATAGCACATCAGCGACAATGACACGAACAAAAACAGCTAAAACACTATGACACGTCTGAGGGCGACCGAGCAGGTAATCCCTCTCAATTGAGTGTTGCCCCTCTCCCCATATCAGGATGAAGAACTCGTTCATCTATCAACATACGCCTATGGCCAGTAGACAGTTGGCTGGAGATTCATCACTGAGATGTCTCACAGAAAAATGAAAGTTAATCCTATAGAGAACCGCTTATGGGAAATCTATCAGTAATAATACAACATTAGACGCTCCGCTGTCTAGTTGCAGACCTGGCGTACGTTGGTCGTCATATCGGCTATATCGTTGTCCTCGATGCATTAATGGCAACTGTCAATACAGTAGTGTCACAGCAGACAGGGCACACGGCGCACCCTTGTTACTCATGCAAATGTAGAAAAAAAACAGGTTCCAGTTTCAAGCCAATGATTATCGCCCTCAAGTCGTACAAAGTGAACGGCAAGACAAGGCGATCTACTACGACATAGTAGCGACGACGACTTACGACGCCGCGATTGACAGTACGGACCAGATGAGAGAAGACGAGTTGGTTCATCCAAGAAAAGTATTCATATGAGCAATCTGTTCGCATTCCAACGTTACGCGAGGCGATTTGTCCAGCTTCTGACTGAGGCCGCAAAGGTAAAGAAGAAGGTGTAATGGCAACAAGGCGACAAGTGACTCAGCACAGAAAGATAGGTACAGACGAAAACAAATGTTTTTTGCATGAAATGAGATAAAATACTACACGATGTATTTTCCCTCTAAAAATATCTTTCTATCTATGTTGCCAGATATCGACTTGGCTGTTCCATTCATCCTATATTTGCCCCAAGAATTCCACTGGTACTTTGGGCCCGGCTGACAATCTATGATTAATTTTTACGCAGTCTAGTAGTACATTAAAATTCGGTTTATTTTGTCTTGCCATTTCTCGCAATTCTTTTTTTAACGTCCACCGCAGCACTTTTTGCATAATTTCACGAGACGGACCCCATAAATGTAAACGTGCAACGGCTAGGTTCGAATCGATGGACCTACGTGCCTTTTCCGGTCGTAAGGCGCACGTGAAAGCACCAAGCCACAATCCACCGAAAACAGGCATTAGCACAGCGACAATATTGGTGCACTGGTTGAAAGTACAGAAATGATATCTCAGAGTTGTCAAGAGCTTTACTGTGTTTATATTTTTCATTGAAAATCAGTTTGTGCTTAACCTACAGCACACACCGTTACCGTTCAGCAAGCTATAGCAATGTTTGTGGCCGCGCTGTGACGCTCAAGAGCGACGAGTGAAGCAGCTTTTCCATGAGGGCCGATGGCCGGAGAAATTTTTCACCATTTCGCCCCTTCTCTATATCATTTTTCCTCCATCTCCGTTGTTGTCATCTTAATTTACCAACCGAAATTTATGCTGATGTAAACATCCCTCTATCTACTGAAATCAAGCGTCGACAGAAAACTGTCTCTGAAGGAGCTCACGTAATGTAAATCCAAATTTCACCTAGACGTCGGCGCTGCCGCAACGCCGCGGCCATAACCTCTAACAACGTTTGATTAAAAAATCAATGATTGGCTCGTTACAAAAAAAAAATTATTTTTTTCAATTTATACGTTAAAGTGAATTCGCTTCCTCTTCCATCCTTTTCGTCGTTTCCTAGATACGATATACATTCCACCCGCACACAAAAAAACTGACACACATGATAGAATCTGTCTAATGAAGACCTTTACAAGACTATAAAAGGCGAGCATGTTTCAAACTCTTGATTAAAATCATTCTTCACTTGAGCCGGTTTTTGCAATGTGCTTCGAAAAAATCGACAAAGCGTTAGACGAACGGTTGTTGTAATTTGCTTACTTGCTGGTTTCACCTCCCGCTGGGCGTAGTGTTTTCGATAAAGCTAAAAATGTTTTGTGCAAACGGTCTAATGACAAGAATATTGGTCGAGCAATCCTATGATGTTGTCGATAATAAAAGCATCAAAACGTTTTACTCAACTAGGTAAATCGCAAGATTTTTCCGAAGTGAGGAAAGCATCCACTTTTCAAAGAGCCGTGCTTCATATCACATTTGTAGTAGATACGATTTTGCGTAGTATGCGAACTAACTATACTGAAAGAATGCTGTTGAAAAATACCTGAATTCTCCATTCTGAGTTTGAATTGTATTGGCGAGGTGGGCTTCAGTACTGGATCAACACGGATCTATAAAAGACATTGTGCATATGAACTCTAACGAATCTTTGATAAGTGATAATTTTCCAAGTGCTTTGACTTCTATAAAAATATTTTTGGTGTTGTGTGTCAATTCAATCTTCAAATCACGCTAATGTAAAATCCAACGCGCTATTAAAATAATTCTTTAACGATAGTGATTATGATTTCCAATCAAATTAACGTTTTTGAGAACCTAGTTTGTATCTGCCTCTCGAGCGGCTACGCAATTCCACCGATCACCCTACTGCAAAAACGCAGTTTACCGTCAGTGTCTACATAGTCGACAAGCACTTCTCCCGTTGCAGTAATGAAGTTATTCCGTTCGGTCTTTCGTTATTTCGTCGCGTCGCTTGGTTTTGACAGTTTTTGTCGTTTCCCCCATAGATGATAAAAACGCCGCATAGTAATTGTAGCGATTCTCATGATGGTCATCAAAGTGCCCTTTTGAGATATCACCAACCGCGTGTCATATACATGACGCGTACAGGCAACTCGAAAGGACCGCGCAAAAAGATACAAGGAGCAGCTAAGCTGTGTGCATCTTTAGATACTTGGCACATACATGACGCTGACAAATAAAAACCATTGCTAGATTTAATTCAGTTTGCTAATTTTAATTTTTAACAGGAAATTCGTGTTTAGATATACAAGATATTTTGCAAATTATGAATTAGGGATTGTTGATCTCTGATTCGGTGGGGGCTTTATATGATGTTTGCATTTTACGAATGTGTTATAGTTTTTTCTGGGCTGCAATGAGTATTTTCTGTTAATATCATCTAACATTAACAGTCCACAATTTTCTCTGGTATAATATTGGCTAACTCAGAGCACTTTTTTCTGCATTCACGCTAAATAGTATAGAAGTAGTATCGTTTAGATAGAGCATACGATGTATATAAGCAAGTGGCTGAGTGGTGACTGAGAACTAATGAATTAAATGCATTCGCGCGTGCATTTTAGATAACAGGGTTAATAACTGAAAAAATATTTTAATTAATTGGAGCCTACTTGCGAATAGTTCGTATAAAGCGGGTTTTTGTAAGGTTAAGTTTCTATTCATAGTGCATTCATATGTGCCTTTACTGCATTTACACAATGAACAACAATATTTTACCTGTGTTAGCTGTGGTCAAAGCCCTATACCGTGCTGACAGCCAAACCTCACAAATAGAGAAAAAGTAGGATATTTAATGCTTGAGTGGTTAAGACTATCAAAACGATTAATTTTCACTTTTCAATTTTTTATCACAACTATCTTATTAACACAAGTGCTTAGGGGACTTGACTTATGGGTTTGTCCTGTTATCCTTTCTACTTATGTTAACATTGAAGAGTCATCCAAGTCATGCTCGATTAGTCCTTAAACTACCTTTATATAGAAGCAAGTCATAACTGTGGGTAGTCGTAATTATATTTTTCCCAAATCCACAACTATGCTCGTTTCACGACTTCGGAAGACATTATGATTTGTCCTACCAGAAAAGAGACAAATCAAGATCCACAAGTGCGCGAGGATTAAGCATGTAGCACGAACACCATAATGCTGCACTCAGCTTAATCATCAAACCACAGATCATAACTACTAGCATTTGAATAATATTTGTTGCGTCACTATTTCGCGAAACTTACAAGCTTTCTCTTCTTAGCGATTACTCGTGGCTTATGATCGTCACTTCCGTCAGCGATATCTTCTCCGGTACCACAAGTGGTACTGCAGACGGTGACTCTGTCCCTTGTGGAGTTGTTATTTTTGTTGGCAATAATCTTCTTACCGCCATTAATAATTTGTGCACCAAGGTTGGCATTTTCCTCGCCAAAACTGTCGTACGACTGCTGAGAGTTGTTTTCCTTGACTGCTCCGTTAGGATTGGGGCCATCTCGCCATCGAACCTCTTTCCGTCCAACGGAGATTAAATTGCGTCCATTCACATGAACATTAACACTTCCAGTGCCCACAATAATTTGCGATTGTGCTGTCTGCGGCTGGAATTGCAACACTGACTGATGGTGATTGTTAAGAATTATATGCTGCTCTAGTGCATACGACTCTTGTCTATTCATGCCATGCACAGCCGCCGTTTTGCGACTCTGTACGGGCGACTCATGAGCTTGGTGCACCATCTTGGCAAACCACTTATCGAAGCGAAAAGCGACTCCAGATGATCACTAATCACCTTCTCAGGCTACGCCACACACGAGGTTGACGCCGCGCGGGATCTCATTCACACTAGATTCTTGTCAAATGGTTGAGCGGCGTAACAACTGCGCCTTCACCTCTGCATTCCTCTGCAGCTGAAGACCTCACATTAGTCCGCGGAGGGTTACCCCTCGTGCTGATGTCGACCGTTCCTCACGTTATGAAAACACAAAGGCACTGCAGAACGGCAGAAGATTGAAACCAAAGGATGACGATGACTAAAGTAGAAAATGTACCAAAAATATTCATTCGATAAATTAATACACACACTTGTAAAACTACGTTTGAAAAAAGATGACTAACAGAACGCATCAGTTCGACGGTGGGATTACCTTGAGTAAAATGTAAGCAATTAACGAGTTGTTTTATTGACCGTACTAAACGTCATAACATCAGGTTGTTCACATTATGCGGTATATTACCAGAAAAGTGTGCCCGTCTCCCCATTCTTGACCACTATTTAAACAATCTTCGTAATTATATACATCCTTGACTCTGCCCATAATAATTAGCATGCTTTATTGTCATGTTTAATTCACCATTGTGGCTAGGAAAACTCAGCAAGAGCTTCGTCTGATGAATCATAGATGTTAGCTGTATATTTTCTGCGTCTCTTAATCTCAACCCACTTGAGTTGTTGGTGTCCATCTTCAGGTTACGGATCGAAAAAGCGATTGCGAAGTGACGTACGCAACATCTCTAAGCTCATCTAAACCGTATGCATGTGACTTACAAAGGAACAGCGGTTTTCCTTTTGTTCAGCAAAAATACTGGACTTCAAACATCAATTAGAATCAGCATGATTGACATTATTACTTGAGTAAACGAAAATGTAATTTTTTATTAAAATAAACATTCCGATGATACAAATGGCCATAATTTTCAATGCGCACAAATTGCAAGCATTCTAAATATTAGCACAACATTTATGAAAAGTGATATCATTTTGCGTACATACTTTTCACTAGCGTCAACGGTTATCCTGAAGTCATTAGTAATCTAGCAGCAGATAATATGCAATAACGCTGATTGTACGGTTCGCCAACGTTTAACTCACACGACACGATATAAACTTATATAGCGCAAATTTTGCATCCTACCTAACATGCGTTTTTCCCATCGTTTATCAAAGCTTCTAGTCTGTTCTAAACTATCGGTAAAACCCAGTGATGAAGTATAGGCTCCGACCAAGGGTTTCGACAACAACGAACCAAACAGATGAAACTCATCGCACTAAATCTTAAAATACTCTCTTTCGCGACCGAAGGCATGAACGCAAGGAGGGCATCCTTTCAGGTGTTTAACAATAAGTTCTTGCCTTACAAGCTTACTGTTGATTATATACCCAATACATAAGAAGAAAAAAATGATTATCATTTAATTCACTCCCCTTCCAAACGATGTATGCTCTGAATCATTTTTATTGCAAGGCAATGGGGAAAAATCTACGAGAAATTGACGGTAACATAGAACTTCTGTAAGCCTATGGATGAGTATAGAACGATAAACACATTTGCAATGTATTCATGCAGAACACGAAAAAGCAGCGGAGCTGAGACGGCCTCTCGGCTATTAAGCAAGTGGCACTTGAGATCCTGTAGCTCATTTATAAACGCGACGTGTGAACCGGTCGAGTAAGAACCGATTTAGAGCATTTTTGATTGAAATACGATGTTCATCCGAAAGCATATTTGATGCTGAGAGAGAAAGGTTGACTTTGCGTATTCCGCCCCAGCTAAGCAATAATTCTTTGGACACAAGGCGTCCGTCAGAAGGCAGAGCATATTTAAGGATACGTTCGATTTACTAACTTATCTGAGGATGGAGTCTTTATTAAGTGCACCTAGTACGTCCCCGCAGTAATTATGATAAGAAAAGTTGAGGCACACTGTAACCTATGAGCCCAGTATTAGAGATCTGAACCATAGAAGATTATACTCGCATGTCACGAGAAACTTGGGTTCTGAAGAAATTCAAAATTATGGCTTAATATGTCATTTTATTCCCAGTAAATCTTCGGACCAAGTACTTCAGAGGCTCCATTGGTGTATTGATCGCTAATGAAAGTATATGAGAGTGGAATTCAGTTATGCATTTGAAATAGCCTCAGTGCTGTTTTGTATAATAGTAATAAAAATATATTCACTGCATTAAAAATCCAAACGTCGATTGTGTTAAGTCATCGGCGTCGTGATCTTCCATCTCGATATCTTAGACAGCTAGGGAGTGGGTTCTATTGTTATTACTAACCACAAAGGCTTTCATGCGGCGCACCCCGGCTCAGTCTGATCGAGTGGACCCTTTTGTAAATAGAATGTTCTCTACATGTTCCGGGCCTCGAAAGTACGAAAAATTTTTGCAACGAGGATGACAAACGTTATGATAGCATACTATGGGTTTTCGAAAAGTAATAAATTGAGATTTTTAACGCTAACCGCGATAGCAGCAATATTTTGAACCGCATGCCGAGCTCACGGCCTTCGTTAATAGGAAATGTAATCGAGCAAACGATGTTAGATCATCCAGACCTCGTTGAATACATAAGTACTTGAGAAAATTTGAAAATATTTTGCCAACGAAGCTCAGACATCACGATGTAATATTTCACATCCTATAGAGATTCTACGGTACACTAGTCAAAAATAGGTGATACCAAACGTCATTTTAAGATAAACATAAAGTTCAGTCGTCTTAAAGAGTTGAATCAATTCCATTTAATAGTTAGGGACATACAGGCAAAAATGACTAAGAAAGACAAACGTCGCATGGGAATGACGCGTAGTGGATGACTAAGATAATATAGTTAGATTCAGAAATCCGCTAAAATTATCCGCAACACTCCTATCTCTACCTCTCCATCAGCAGCCTACATTTCTATCCACCGTTATTTGGCTGGCGCCCCGTTCGACACCCAATACATCGTTCGTCCTTGCGTCCTTGATAATTCTACCTGACACATTTCCTCTTCCTCAGAATACATTTTCCTGTCTTCCCATTAATGTTCTTCAGCCATGAACTGCTCGTCGCCCGAGGAAGGAAAGACGTCTGTCTTTATACCGTGCACAATAGAAAGTGACATCGAAATGCAAACAAAGTCAATCCTGATCGACCTATCTATAGAATCAGTTGAACAACAATTGACCAAGGCATCAGAGCTAATCAGCATTGTGGAACTGTGAATGTTGATGAAGTGATTGACTTTTCGCTGCTTCACCCAGTCGAGCGAGAAGAGCTGATACAACAAGACATGTGATTAGGGTCGATTATTGCTATGACAATCGACTCCACGAAGAAGTGCACCTCTCCGTAAAAAATGTTGTCAATGAGTCAGTTGGGGTAACAAAGAAATAGGGAGGTCCACCCAATCGAACATTCAACCAAAACCACAATCCGCACCAAAACAATATCTGCTGCACAAACCGGGATCACATACGGGACGATTCGTGGGTGGTTGGTTGTTAGTCGCCTGTCTATTTTCACACCCACGAAAGGCACCAAACAAGGATACCAAAATGACTGCTGGCAACAATCACTGCATATGCAACTCGTTCGTACAAAAAAATCACACGCACTTTCCGGCCGAATATTGCTACTAATCGTTGAAATAATGGTCGAATATATAGTTGCATTTTAAGTATGTGCCGAGATCTTATTATTCTCTTGTGATCCTTGAAAGAAAAAAAACCTAAGTTATAAGACAAGCTCTCACACTGTTGTTTGATACCATATATTCCTCTAAACTCCTTAGCTTTCACCCCTGGAGCATGAACTTGAGTGGCGATTTAATGGGAGACTTACAAAACATTGCCAAATTGACTTCGCAGGGATCAGGACGGGCTGTTAAATGCATGCACGAGGCGAAGGGAGATCTATCATGAGGAAGATTGTCAGAAAAAATGTAGATTTTCTTCAATGGACAAAAAATAGATAACTGATAGGTATTTAACATTCAATTTAGTCACGGTGATCCTGCATATTGTAGACGCTTAGTTCAAGCATGATGTGCTTGAAGAATGTACTTAATTTTTAGATATAATAGAAATTTTTCGTTTGCATACATCCGCTTAATTGGGTTACATTTTACCAGTATCGCTTAATGGTAGAGCCAGCACAAGAGTATACAGTTGACCTTATTCTACCCCAGTGCAAATACTGAGGTCTAAATTTTTGAATCTAGTAGAACAGATAAGCAGCAAATACACATGCATTGCATGTTATACAAAATATGGCTAGCCAATTTTACGAGTCTATGATCAGTTTTTGTCAGTCTCATATAAATATAATGTGTCCAAAGGAATTTAATCAAGTGCCAAAAATACGCGTCTTCGTCTACTAAATCAATTGCTCAGATAATTACTCAAACACTTCGTGAGGTTAGAAAAGTAAGATTTACAAGCACCATTCTTGCCACGAGAATACTTAACGACTTTGGCATTTTTGTTCACTGCTGTAAAAAAGAATTTAATATCATCATTCATCTGTTGCGGGATAGGTAGAACTAGCTCCGGTAAACTATAATGAGTATACGTCGGTCGTATGAAGCCCTCACCGAATTACGCAACATTTTTAATTAGTGCACTCTAAACGGCTGAGATGGGACGTCTAACTCCTCCCAGTAGCGTCATACGGCTCATCACATAAAGAAGTAAACATTGACGTTCTTTCGGCTTATCGTTCCGTTACCCATTCATAAACTCTAAATAGAAAGCGCCGGCCAATTGCTATCTGCGTTATCGCTGTCCGTCTGATATCCTCTACGTATCCACAACAGACGTAAGGTGGCCCCCTGTGTGGGAAGATGCTATTAAGAGGGACACCCGCTAGCTGCGTCGGCCGCATTAGAAGCAGCCGTATACTCTGGAGTCCAGACCACTCTGTCGTCAAATGGCTAGCTTACTTCTTTTTTTCAAAATAAACCAACAGCAGATCGACTCCGTAACACACACACACAGAAACTTCTTACACAGAAAACGACTAACAGCCTGGTGGTACGAGAGCAGACAGCAATCCCATTCATTTGGTGGATCTATCAGGGCAAGAAGAATAACCGCTGTTTATAGAGCAAAGGAGGAACCCTTTGGCCAAAGTAGGAATGCTCCGACAATGAGCTAAAGAGCCAACACCCAAACTAGTCAGAAAATCTAAACTAGTGCCTTAGTGAACACCACTAAGTCAGGAGGGAGAACGACCACTCCCACAAGCCAGCCCGGTAAAAAACTAAGAATAAATTGAATTTGCTAACACTCAAAAATCATTTGAACAATAGTAATCATACAGAGTTACGCGATCCCGTGCACTAAGACAAATTTTCCACTCAATATCTTTAGTGTTTATCTGAATTTATTTTTAACGTTCCTAACTACATTTCAACACTCAATATCAAGACTTTAAGCTTTATCAATATTTGGCATCGTGATATTATTCGAACTAATGCGTTCCACGTACCCTAAGATGCTAGCCTAACCTTATACAGAATTCTGCTCTTCGTCTTCTTCTAGACATTGCTATAAACCACCCATCAACTACAGGAAGACAACTATCACATGTTTATCGTAGACGCTTACAGCAATACACAATCTTGATAAGAACTAATCTTTATCCTTAATAAACGTACGCACGCACGCATACCCTTACGTCAACACTGTCCTGTACAAGAAAGTCCACTATTGACTGATCGCGTATAATCCTTAGCCTGTGCAGATAGCTATGAAAATGGTTGCTCACCTCACAGTCCCACTCATAAGCACAGCTTTGCACAGACGCATAGTTAGCCTCTTATGTATCCATATAGGGCCTATGGGCCTAATTTCCGTTATTTAGCACATTTTCCTGGTAAAACTAGACAATCGTCTAAATTACAAACCGCTGACGTGTTCGTATGGAAGAAGCGTTGACTTTTGGTGCCGGTTTGGATCGCGCGCGAACAGCAAAACCGCGCCGGGCTTTTTCGCTCAAACGCGTTCCTTGACAGGAGTAACGGAGAGGGCCTAGGGACAGTGGTGGAAAGAACAGAGCGGAGGAGCACAAACATTTCTTTCCGACAGCGATTGGCTGTCTGCCCAATATACCGTCCATCACAATTGGTGTTTCATCAGACTATGTGTTTTGTATAGCACATTACTATTTGCGCGTTCTAGTGACACCGTTATACAACAAGACAGGCAAGGCGCTAATACCTTGCTTAGCATGCCATAGAGATAATTAGTGGGGGCGTTGTCCAACACATGTCCACTGTTTCTTATATATTATAGAACACGGAATGTGAAAATCATAAATAAAGTGTAGAGTCTCGTGCGCGACTCTATGTTTGTGTGATTTCTTAGGTATACATTTTTTTATGGATGCGTTTATGATTATATTTATACTTTTGTAGGAAAAGCAATAGTTTGAAATACATGTTATTAAAAGCCGCATATATATATATATATATATATATATATATATGCATAGTACAGGTCTATACTGAAAATAGGAGATGCGGGATCGCGTGACTACAACGCTTCACGCGCGTTTGTAAATAGCATAGGACGGCATTGTAGACCTGCTGCTGCTGATAATACTGATCACAGTGTATCTGCAGGTGGACCGGATGCACCAAATTTTTGCAGCCGTATTTATTAATTATTTGTTCTTTATTTTCATAGCGATGTATCTACCGCTATTGTTTATAGTATAGTTGCAGTATGAACAGGAGGCATCTTTTCCGCATTCGTTCTAAACGAAATGGCCCAGTTGTGGACACTGGTTGGAAATAAATTTCAGCCACAGCGGTGCCCGTGATACCAACGGCGACAGGGAGAAAGCATCCAGTAAGTACCTTGTAAAAAAAGGTGGTTCGAGGCTGCCCAACACACTAGGCGGCATGACCATTTAATTTTTTGAAAAGATAATCAATGATGGGCCATTAATTTCGTTCCAATCGCAACAAAAATATCATGCTGCTGTGTTTAGGGTAAAAAGTAATGCTCGACGCTGAATGTACCGTGCCGTGAAACTTGATTGCAGTTTGTATTGAAATTCGTTCGTCGTAGTGTACGTACATCACGGAAAAAAGAGAATGCGCGAGCCGAGCTATTAGGATTTACCGGATAGATTTAGATATCTGCATTGCATTTCATCGGTACAGGCGAACCACTTGACAGCCATTCTGGTAACTTTAAATGATAAAATCTCCAGTTTGAATTGTCCTAGTCACATATACCCGAGATCACCCCATGAGCTAATTGGTAAGATCAGTTAAAACTAAATAAAAAATCAGTATTTCCACTGGTTATAATACTGGTCTACACGCATAAACATCGGTAGAGCAAAAACGGCGGCCACGTCGACAATTATACCATTTATCTATAATTGAATAATTATGATTACTATGATTTGATAATAGTAGTGAAAGTACATATTATTTATGCGTCGTTCTCCAGGTTTTATTTCAAGTAATTCATTCATAAGAAAAAACTGCTTTTGTGTTAATGTTGAAACAAATCGTATAAATTATGGATCAAGCAATGGTGAACATCTGCAGACAGTAAAACGCGAAGTACACAGCTTTAACCTAAAAATAAACCATCGGCGTATAATGAAATGTTTAACATATTTTTAAGATGGGATTGCGTTAATATCTCGCATGATACTCCCCCGATTGAGAATGTAAAAATTTCCAACATATTTCTGCTCGCAAACGAGGAAATGCGTCTAATATTGATGCGTGTATTTGCTACATAGATAGTCAGAAATATTGAACGGTGGACACATGGTAGTGACGTTTCGTTGCAGCGTTCAAGATTTTGCCACGGTTTCGTTTTTATTGAATGCTAAATTCTCAGTGTCTTCCGACTATGTAAGTGCTTGTACCTACACCTCTGTCGTGAGCTAAACAAACCTGCATAATGTCTTCATGCATCTGAACGTTTC
>MNPL01003968.1:0-16970 GCA_002081605.1 Tropilaelaps mercedesae | reverse complement strand
AGTATAGTCAATGGCTGATCGTTGCTTTTTAAGATCGTTTGTCTTTATGGTTATATTGCAGCTATTGTTACTAGCAGAGGAATTCGGGACTACTACTTTGGGACTCAACGAGGCCCTCACCTTTCATGCATCTTCATGGTAAGACGGTCAATAGAGAGAGAATTCGACCGATTCATCTCAAGACCTTTTAACCGTTCCATAGGGCAGTACAGATCCTAGCAGCGGTCCTCAATAAGACATTTTCATTTGTTTTTTGCAAGATAGTACGTGTTCTGCTGTCTCTGTTACTATTGTTGCGTGAGGCCTCGGCAGCTGCGTCTTCTCGGTCGTCTGTTGATTTAACGAGAGACTGAAAACACAGACTATCTGATGATCTGGTCCTATTACCACTACATTCTTCTTGAAGTTGTCTACGGTCACGGCACTATTGATGACATTGCCGTCTATCTTTCAGAAACAGTCAATAAGCCGACGAGTAAATTGCTCTTTGTTGAGTATTACTGGTAAATAGGACATGTTCTGATCGTATAAACTGTCACCCTCAGCTAGCCATTCATAATTAATTTTTTCATACAGAGTAGAAGCTCAAGTAGTCTTGACCGCACAGAAATATCTGCTGGAAGCTGGGAAAAACATAGGGTATTTCGCGTCCTCATTATATCGTAAAAGAGCAATAAATATTCGCAGCACTTAGTTTGTATATCCATTCTACTTTATACGCCGAGACCTTTACAAAAAATCAATCGAACTCATCTCCAAGGAGAAAACAAGGCGCTCGATGTCCACCTGCCAAAGGCTAAATGACGAATACATGACGACTATGTCCTTAGGGTGATTTGTCTTTTATAAGCTAACCTTGCGTATCGAAAAAGCAGTACACGGGGTGCTGATATTTGGTGCATTACTTGCCTGATTTCCATTGCGAAACATTGGAGCAGCGCCGTCCCAAACAGGTCCAGACAATACACGTTTCGCTGATTTTCTTCTGTTGACGATTAATGAAACTTTGACCCTCTGCCACTTTGTTACAGATTGAACGGTCTGAAAAATAACTTCTTACCGGCTCGATTGGAAACGACAGACCACGTTCGAACATCAACACAAAACTGTGTTTCGCAAACAAGAAGTCCGTTACAAAGGTCAATGATCTGATGAACCGCTCTCTTGTTGTTTGTCTGCCTAGTCAGATATAGATTCGTCACACAAAGCACATGATCTATTTCTCTTTGTTCCAGTACTTGAACACGCGCTTACGTGAGATTAACTCAGGCTTTCAAACAGATCCTTTAACAAAATTTCTATGCAGCGTTGTGGTTTAGTGAGGAAACAACTCGTAGTGGAAAAAATCTAATGAGCATATTTAGTCTAATGAGCACTTTCAATATCAGTTATATCTCTTTAAAAATACCTTGTTTAGTAGTTGACTTAGGAAGACCTGACAGCCAAAAACGGCATAATTGTCGTCTTAATAAGTGAGGCTGCTGTCGTCTGCAAATGAAAAAAGGTGATATTGTGCATTAGTTTAAATGCATGTGGATATATGAAACGTACATTTTAAATATATAGTTATAGCAACAGGCTAAGGTCAGATTGTAATACTCAACACGTCTCTAAAACTAAGATATCGATAGTTCATTTCAACTGTTTCAGCGTTTACAAATATAAGTCGCTGTATTTATCTCTCAACCACTACAAATAAGCCTATCCACACAGTATCTCACCGTATTGATTGAACTTTAATAACAAGCGAGACTTAAAAACTAAACCTTAAAAACTTACAAACATCACATTTCGAACAGGTTATTCCGTGTTTGGGTACTCTTGACATGTCCCAGCAGGGAATATGTCGTTGGATTAGCTACTAGTTAATTTCCTAACCGCATTTATGGTACAAAGTTTTTCATCGGAGCGCAAGCTTCTGTAGACCGATGCGAGGGCTTATATTGGTTCCGCCTAATCTATTACGTCTAAAATGTTTTTAATAGAATTTTTCATTTCTAACATAGTTATCAAACATATTCAAAAATTTATGAAGAATAATCGTACTTTCTAACCGTCTGCAATAAGAAGCAAAGCTAGTAGCTCACTTGTGTAAAAAATTGTATTTTATTATAAGAAAGCCAACCTACTTTCAACGTGTTCTATTGGCTTTTTAACCTTAGATTGGAAAGCTACTTCTTGAAAGCTTGGGCTTATAACAATAGGACGTTATGGAACATGGGTTATAGAACATGGGTGTCATTGGGGAATTTAGAATTATCAGAAAGTGGTTCCACAATTTACGGTACATTGTCAAGAGTCAATGCTAATAGTTTGATAATTATAGATTTCTACACTTTTTGATTTCACTATAGCTCAGCTGAGAAGGTGATGAACCCTACGGAGACAAAATTTGAAATAATTTTCATTACCTCTAATGGGTTGTTCCTTAATTAAGTTCCCTGCTCATATTACTCTGTTCTACGCCTATTAAGCCTAAGTAAACATAACAAGTGTTGTGAGCAATGCTCTCGTGATCTTTGGTAACGAAGGGCTTGAAATGAAAATAATTTTGTCTTCCTTTAGCAAATTATGTATCCAATTCTGTCAAAATGTTCTGTCAAAGGCTGCTCTTCGTTTGGCACAAACACTTCTAGGAATCGTTTTCTCCACCGTCACTATGTCGAACCTTATTTAATCACCAACGTCATTGTTAATTGAAAAATTACAGCTTAGCTGCTATATATGGTACGTTTCATACCCTTTTCCAATCTGCAGTCCAACATTGTCGAGACCGTCAATATTGCAATTCACTCTTTGCCATGTCACATTTCACGTACTGTGTGGCCATAAAGTATCTGGGAGTAAACATCTACATGTTTTGTGTGGAGAAATTTATTACGGTTGTAAAGTTTTGAAGTCAAATTTACATACGCATACGGTCATAATGCCAGGCTACTGCCAGGAGATCAGTCCAGGTTTTTATCAGTTACGAATTTATATATATACACATACATATATATATATATATATATATATATATATACACACAACGATGAGCTGCGAGGGAGGAACGAAAATAACTGAAATATAAGAACCAAAATAAAATGTTATAGCCTTCCTATTTAGTACAATTGTTAGTTATTTCACAGAAGTGAAACAGGGTAAACAAGCACTACGTGTCGCTTCATGGTCGTTAAAATGTCTTTTCTGGATTCGCACTATAGCAAATCACTTCTATTTTGGTAGATCCGCATCAACTTCAGCAAAGCATTTGATTGGAATAGCTAAAAGCCAATAAGATGGCTACAAGATATAGAGGGTTATTGAATAGTAAACACTTGTTTTGATCTAAAAAACCGAACCTAGAGGCATTTGGTAAAAACTTAGCGATGACTTCCGCTCTTACAGTCAAGTGTGCACAACAGTAGAAAGAAGGTCGAAAGGTCATACGAACTTTATTAATTTGAACTATTTTCTTAAAAATGAGATAACTCAAAGCGATTCAGCATAGTGTGCAAACAAGAACGGATAATTTGTATTAAATTTTATTAGATAATATATATATATATATATATATATATATATATACATTGGATTCAATTTTAGGTGTTATCACTGAAATTTACTATGATGAACTAAATAGTGACATAACTTTTAAATCTAGAAAAAAACCATGCAGTACATCACTACTAAGGTTATTGAGTACATCGCGATAATCATTATATTGAAGCCCAGTTTTTGTATTAGAAAGCTTCTGCTGATTTTGAAGTTTCATGTACTGAAATGCGTAGCGGAGTCAATAGGCTTAAACCAGATAAAACAGCGCATTTCTGTAATCCTTTATCATATAGAAAGTTATATATCTATAAATAATGCAATCTTGGTGCACGATTGGATCAAAGCCGTATAAAAACCACAAGGACCAGGACCAAAGATAAAAGATAGTCTTATTTTGCTTCAACGTGTTGCTCAATGAAATTTCAAATATTCATAAAAACAAAGGTAGGAGACATTTTACCTCTTCTTTCTATTATAAATCTGACATACTTAAGTTTTTTTTTGTATGAATATGACAGGTAACCAGAATGTATGAATATAACAGCTAAAATTCTTTAAAAGTGAATATCACTATCAAAATATATACACATCTGTCTTGAAAACTTTTTAAAGCCAGCTTGATATGCTTGTCTACGAAATATAATATTAAATAGGTGGTATCCATTATATCTTTTAGAATATTGATCTGCTATGGTAAATATCCAATCAAAGCTTCGCACATCATAAGTGTTGGACCAGTTACCAAGCAAAATATTGCTGCGGATAAAAACTTTAGTGCTCATCAATTTTATGCTAAACAAAATCAGGACCCGCCAGTTTTACAATATAAAAATTAAACTCATTACCATTGAGGGGCCAGTAGTGCAGCATACTCCGTGCGAAATGCGGTGTATAAAAGCCATCTTTACTTGCAAATTGACTCACGCCATGTGACTTCACTCGAGTAATATATGGGGTAGCAGTAGAGGGAGGAAAAGGAAATGCGGGACCCGTTACAGCCCATAGAACCCTGAAGCCGCGAGCTAATGCAGTAATACCTACTCTATCGTTAAGAGTCGCCTTTCCCCCTTTACAAAATACCTTTAAACCGAATGAACGAACCTTATTGTCGAACGACTAAAGCTTGAATTGCGGTTTCTACGATGGCGACGCAGACATGGCACTTAATAATTCATGTATATGATACTCATATACCGCCCCAACTTTCCACCACGCAGCTCAGAAGCTATTTATAATGTGCGGTATCCATCCGACTTCTTAGCCGCTGCAGCAATTAAAACCTTGTGCGAAATGTAAGCCGGAGCGCTTCACTTACGACTCATGCCACAGAGGCGCCACGTGCTCTAGAATAATCTGTGTAGACTTTCTACAGGCTGTCCTGTCTACGGCCAAAATCCATTCGAAAAGTTGGGTTGGCTACACCGTTCCGCGAAGTTCCATTCTTTAGAGAAAAATATCAGTATATTGAACATAGCCACCTCGTAAATCGGTAGAATGGCCATCTCAAGTCTCTCGTCAATGCTAAGTCCAGATTCAGCAAAGCATTGTAGGCTAGTTTGCGATCCTTATTATGCAGCAGCCAATGTAGCCTACTTAGGCCATCGTCTAGCCTATGGGACGATACAAATCATTTTCATACATCTTCCGGAAGGTTTAGACAAATACAAACACGTTCTTTTTCTATTGTCTTAAAAGTATGTAATATATTGGTAAAATTGCTGCAACCTATACGCAACTTTGTGTAATAACGTGTGTTTATCTAGATTTGAACTGTCGAATTGAAAAAGCTCTCCCACTATTAACTTCAGTCTGCATGTAGAGGCGCTCGGCTTGGATAGTGCGTGGCCCTAGAGTACGAACTCATGTCTGCTTATATATTTGATGATATCATACGGGTTGTATATCATATTCCTATCCTAATTTAAATTTGGAATTTCTCGCCTTGTATTTCAAGCATAGAAAGGAAAAGTGTTGTAGCAGGCTAAGTAAAACATCAGCTTTAGAGGCTCTCCTATTCTTCTCCTATGTAGAGACGGTCAGCTTGAATGGTGTTAGAGCCCTGGAGTAAGAGCTCACGTCTATTTATAGATTGGACAATATCATACGGACTATATATCATTATACTAATGTAAATTCAGAATTCTTCGTCTTACTTCTTGAGCTAAAAAAAGAAAAGTGTTATATCAAACGAAGTAGAATATCAACGTCAGAAGCTCTCAACTTTTAACCTCAGACCACCGTTGTTTGACTCAATAACTGTTGTCTAAAGTAGCTCAGTACCCGGCTAAAATTATGTAATATAATAAAGTTAATCTCCTATAGTTATTCATTCTTATTTTTTCTTAAAATAATATTGTATCTCAATGTAGAACAGTGTGTAATGAGTTTGGTAAGTATTTCTATATCTTCGCTTATTATTCTAAGTTTTTTCTCTACTTAATTTTCGTTTTTGGTACATGAAATTCATATTAAGGAAAGAAAAACAGTTTTCGCTGATTTTACGAGTCAAAATACAATGTGAAATTTGGCCCTTTTTATGTGAAATTTTTTTTGCATAGACAGACTAAGCGAGTACGCAGTTTCAAATATAATTAGCTTAGACAAACTTGGTATATTAAAACTACATCTAGGTTCTTATACTAATTTTGGTTTTGCATACTCCATTGGTCTTTACACCGTCATATGCCGAGTCATATGTTATTAGCACTCTACTTAAACAGTACTGTTCAGTACCATTGCCAATCATCGTTTAGAGTGCTAGCGAAATGCAGTTTCGATGTACAGGCCGATATTCCTTGAAGTCATCTCCCAAAACTTAACGCGTATCGATCGAGAATAATGTATTCGGATTCTCACTATAAAAATCTGACAAGGTGAAAAATGCAGAGTAAACACTTGTCCAATTGTTGATTAAACGCCCGCATCATGAAATACAGTTGCGATTTAGATTTGAAAATATTTAGGTGTCTTTTTATGCCGCTTCAATAAATATTACCTAAGCCGCAGCTTCATCTTAGGCATGAAAGTTGAAATAAAAATATATATTCAGGTTATAAAACTCAGATAATAATGTGCGTTACTTCCAAAAGACTCAATTTTTCCTTTCAGGCTAATGGCGTGGAATGTCTTTTTACGCCTCATTATCCTTCTGTATCGTTTAAGTTCCTTAAACAAAGCTTGTAAGCTAAAACGTTCATTGTGTCACTGGTTTTATCTGTGCAAGACTTGATCGCTACGTGTTGCTGTCATACACTTCACGAATGCTAGCGATGTATTTTCTAATGTAAAATAAAAACTCGAGATGATCAAGGCCGCTTATTTATAAACGCATTTTTATCTTAAAGTTGCTGTTAGTTGTTTTTTGCTACTCTAAACACACTTATGAGCGGTTACGAGAACGTCATCTTACAAATGTAAAATTTGTACGAAACCTCTGCCTTCCCCTCTCCCTTTTAGGCCGATTTTCCAAAAGTGTCATCCCATCGTTGCTCATTTATTCCACTAGCTTATATGAGGCCAGATCGTAGATTCGTCTATACGCAAACATTCACATTGCAGACTGAAGCAGTGGTAGAACGAGAGAACGGCCAGAGCAGACACGGAAACTACAAACACATGGCAGACATCAGCACCAACAATAACACGACACCAACGCGACAGCAGAACCTTTTGTAAGAAATAGAACCAGGCTTTGGCAATACCTCAGCTGTCACACAGTTTGTATGTGTGTCCGTGTATAACAATGCCATACTGTTGAGGGTTAGCCAGAACATGCGAGAGATATTAGAGGAAGAAAAGATTTTCGTTTCTTTTATGGAAGAGGCTCTCTCATCCCTTGTTTAGATGCACAAACTCGAGGGTTGGATGAATAATGCGTCTGGATGACCTCTAAGAAACCGATTGGTTACCAGCATGGCCTTGATCGATTGTACCTCGGCACGGGTATTAACGGCATGATCGAAGGAGCTTTTCAGCATATTTTATTACAGAATGTCACAGTTTAGAGTAAAGCTAGTTTAAATTTGGTATAATTTAATTCAATAGTTATAAAGAATGCACAGCTTGGGAACGACTCTCATCTTTCGCTAACTCTTGGAGAGATGGAATTTGATTGCCGTCGTATCATGATATCGTGTTACATAATTATGACAACAATACAGGTTGATTTAGCTCGATATTAATATTCGACTAATATTGAATATTCGTGGTCTACTGTTTCTAAGTGTGATTTGATGAGACAGCTTATTCTACGTTATAGTTGCGGTTCTCCACAGAGTGTAAATGATGATACTGTCAGCCCAACTTTATTAAATAAAGAGTAGTGCCCCAACTAGACGAATACAGTGCTAACAGCGAAAGACTGTTTCACTTTTGAAAAAAACGTCAATACAAGAATGAATAGGACGTAGTGAACCACCCGACACATCCAGATTGCTTTGATCAAGAATTGCATAGCCACTCGGCTGCCAAAATTTGGCCAGAAGGAGTACGTCTTTTGTATTACTGTAACTCTTAGATAGGCATGCACCCAACATGTACTGGTATGTATTCGACACTTTTAATAACGATCTGGGTGAACTAATGCATGTTATTAAAATTTCCAAATTGAAAAGGTCTCTACCAAGGATAGAGCCTTGAAACGATCCTAGGCACGCTTATCTTATCTTTAGCCCTAAATAGCTAATTAATTATTAAGTGTATTATATTGTATTTCTGTATAAAAGTACACGTGCTAACTTGCAGAGGCGCATTTTTCTCTCTCTGTCTCGTTTTCTCTTTCCGTTAGCATACATTCCACGTCATAGAGTGCGGCCATGATACCCACATGTGTTCAACCCATGCACACTATATAAGTGTATTCATATTTCAGAATACGTGTAAACACTGAATATGCATATAACACTTAGATTGCATATTACATATTAAGTTTTCAAACGAAAATTGCTTAATTAGAGCAGTCCTCAAGCTCTTACCATTGTATTATCTTACCTCTGTATTGTAGAGCTAATGGTTTTCTAACTCTAAAGTTTTCTTCTTGAAATCATTCCTTTAGCGTCAATAATTTAGCTATAGGCTTTTTAGAAAACTCCTAAGGAACGCTAATTAAAAGGTTCGTATATAAACGTTCTAGTGCACAGTTGCGAATTTCCGAATTTGCGAGTCTAATATGTGTTCAAAGCGCTTGAGTGTAATGAAAGCAGTGGCTGTACAACTATTTCTTCATGAAGATCAAGAATAAAAAATTTAACGCGGTGCTGCTCATCAAGACTTGCTTGCCCACCGCTGTACATAGAAAAACATTGACGTACATGTTTTACGGCTACATACAGAGACATAATAGGAAACCGAAAGGAAAACGTAGATGAGCTGTACTAAGGTAGCGGCTCATCAACGTAAGGAAGTATGATGCACTTTGGAAACTCCGCTTGCTTTTTGAATTTAATGAAATTATAAAACGAAAAAGGTCACTCTCAATTAAAAATCTTTTTTTTTGTTGATGTTAAAATTAAGCAACATGTTATTGAAATAGCTAAAATAGGTCACGGTTTCGCAACTTAATTATAGGTGCTTTTACATGAGGAAAGCCTGGTTTTTATTTAAAGTATACAATATTAGCATTATACTCGAGCTTAACTATTATTCCTAGGTTTTATCGCCATTTTACCTTATTCATTTTCATGAAATATGGAAGACGGCTTCCTGAAGCTGGCAGCATTGCTATTAGCTCTATCTGTTTAAAACTGCACGACTCAGCGTGTTGATAGGAGAAAAGCAACAATAAATGCTTGTACTGTACAAACTATATTACTGTAAGACAAAATCGTTTTTATGGTGCCGTTCCGATTAAGGCCATCTAAGCTTTTAACCTTGAGCATCGGCGATAATAATTTCACATACGTATCCAGAGAGATCATATAAATCTATAACAAAAGTATGGTTCTTTTCAAACATTTGCAGACACTTGTATTGCCATTTCGGACTTAACGTAATATTCCTTTGTATTTAGTGAATATGCAGAAAATTGTATTGTCATTTTGGGCCAGACGTAAAATAACGTTATATTTTGTAAATAACGTTTAACAATTTGCGGTATCGCCCAAAATATACTCTGCGTCAAAATATGAGTTGGCCGCAGGCAGCGCTACCGTGAGGCAGGTGGTGACCGACGTTTAGGGCATTCCCCCTTTTCCTGCTTACTCGTTGTATGATGCAGCCACCTCTGTCTGACAGCCAGACAGAGAGCCAGACGAGCCTAACCCGTTTGTTCCCGCCACTGTAGGTCCTGCAGCCCTAGCAGGAGTCCCTGCCAAGGCCGCAGCGGACCACGAAATATTGACTACGACTATTGTTTCTTTGCTTACTGTCATTGGAAATCGTCCTCCTCTTTCTCTATCCGTAGTCTAAGTCAATCTAATTATCTCTTGCTGTTGTACTATAACCACCACCATCAACAAACTTCTACGAATACTTTCATTGTTATTACCATATTCGCAATTTATTTATGGAACTAATCTATTCATATTACTACAAGAATTTGCCAAAGGATGCGATACGTTGAAGGGCCTCGTCAAAATAATATCCTTTAGTGTTGTCTGGTGGTGGATATATGTTATTCTTCTTAAGTGCCTTTGTTCAATTTCTCACAGCCACCCGAGCAACACCGGCTGTTATTAATCTATCGCTCATTCGAGTGCTGGTGTGCATCGAAGGCAAAAACATCGAAGTAATACCAACATTTGTTGCGATGGCAACAACGTCATCATCGTCATTAGCAGCAACGCCTAATAGATCTCAGTGGGTTAGATTAACTTTTAAGAAGTCTTCAGGGTTCTTCATATCCAGCAACTCAAATCAGTAAAGGCATGTGCCTATGATTTCCGGCCTCAATGCATTAAAACAAAAAACGGATGAAGAATATAAAAAAAATACGACTCTATTTTTTTAATAATGCGGCGATTACAAAGTATATATATATATATATATATTCAACAATCTATATTCATATGCCTATACATTTGGGCAGGGTAAACGACACATCTCAGTTTTTTATTCCAGTTCGTTTCAGTCCTAGGTATACACTCATGTACAATATATCCAAGTTTCCAAACGACCGGTAATAGCGGACTTCCCTTCATTTTGACCCGGCTTTCTGCAATACTCTGTTTAGCGTTTTGCTCTCATTTGTAGGGAGGCGAAGTTCCCGTCGGTAACCTGTCTGGCCGTTCCAGACTGGCAGCGGCAGCACCAGCAGACACGCCGCTGTGAGTGAATCTGCTGTTGGTGCTGGTGTCGCCGACAGTGCCAGCGTCAGCGTCAGTTGAGGATGTTCATGTTGTGCAGGCGTAGATGTGCCCCGCCAGCCCAACAAAGTAGCGCCAATAGTAACGAGGCCAGCGCGTCAACTCTTTTGCAATCGTTGTCTGTTACCGCCAGTCACGGTGACCTCCCTTGGCACCAATCTCCGCCGTTGTCGGCAACAGCTACAGCAGAGGACTGACCCGTCAAACGGTGGCAGCGGTGGTTGACGGTCGCTGACGCTGGCACTGACGCCCAATAAGACGGCTTACCACCAACACCACTAATACTTTTACTACTAGCACTGCGTTATAGCAGCCACCATCATCACCATCTCATACTATTATAACTCCCATCGTTGGACGAGACAGGCGGCCAGCGAATAGCAGCAGCAGAAGCGGCAGTCGACGACGAGAGCCAGCGCGGACACCACACACTACCGAACCGAAAGACAGCAGGAAAGACGGACAAATAGTTAGACAGGCATATAGACAAAAAGACAGGAGTGAGCCGCAGGCGTCGTAACACCGGCGACGATGCAGTCCAGCGCAGCAACGACGACGCCATACAGAAATATCTGATCGGGATGACCTGGCATCGGCAGAGGCGCCATCAAGCATTGCAGAGCGTCTACTTTTGTTGCTGCTGATGTTGTTGATGTCCATCTGCCTGTCTGTTTATGATGATGATGACAGCGCTGGTGGTGGTCTTCGCCGTCTTTGATGTTCGTATGGTATGATCTAACCACAGTACGACAGAACGCATGCTTCCCTCGATCGTCGTTGGCTCGCTTTTTCTTTTCTTAGCTGCTTTGATTGAATCATGGTGACGCAGCAACACCATTGATCGAAATATTAACCTGTAACTAGCTAACTGTTGCAATATTTCCCTATAAAATGCAAGAAACATTCTTAATAAAGAAATAGTACATTTTGTGCAGAACTGACCTCCAGTATCTTAACCACTTTCTATCACGTAATGCGGGTGTACAGTTCTCAGAGAACTATGCTATGTTTTGATGCATTGTGCAACGATAAAAAGTTAGCTTAGAGTATTTAAATTTTTCTTCAGAATTTTGGGAAGAGATACCTCACAAAGTCCTTGTTGGTAGCCGATTAGGGGAACAAATGACGGGTAATAATGCTTTCCATAAACGTTTGGGGCGATCATCACATACGTTACGTTATTAGGCCAGGCGTCTAATAGCAAACAGTTGTTAAAGCCCACGACTAGTAAACTGAATGGGGAGATATGAAACAAAAAAAAATAACTTCCACGTGCATAATAATGCAGATTACAGATCTATCTATCTTCTAAAAAGGCAGTGAATATTAGTACAGCTCGTTTCTGTTTGTCACTTATACCAAAAAGTACGTATGTTGGCTTTTAGGTGTTGGTCACTTAAGCAGCCATTCTTACTTAATCAAGCGCAGAAGGTGTATATTACGTAATTGGCTCTAAATGTTACTTCGTTCGCTGGTTCGTTCCGATTGTCTGCGTATCCGACTGACATCCGGTTGCTAACGCCTCCGCGTTCCGTAAATTGGCATACCTTTGCGTCAAACGGCGCTTCCTCTCCGCCTTAGCGAAGCAAGAAAGTAATATAAACGAAAACGATATTTAGCGCCATACGCAAGAAATCCTGTAATCCGAATAGATTCGTTTTCCGGTACGCACACACTCAGAGATACTTGCATCATTCGCATTCATGCAATGGGCTACGTTTGAGATAAAATAATGCGTATCAATATCAGCGATCCTGCCTTTCCCCCACTTTTTCTCTTTCATTGGTTATTCAATAAACGAATCGATCAACGGCCACTCGAAAGACGCCGTCGTCAGTTAAGTGACCATTCTTTGTGAAGTTATTTCAAATTGTGTCTGTCTACCTAATCGAGACCACACGCATATTCTGTCTCATTCATTTTACGTTAGTGCTGATTTAATAGTGTTAGTGGTCGAAGTAGGGATGCGTCTGCTTCTATGGGTGTGATTATAGCGATAACGCAAGGAGCCGATCCAGAAATCAGGCAAGCATGACAGCCCTCGAAAAAATCAAAAAAAGAGTAATCGTACTGCCTAAAAATAAATCGATTAGCCGCATTGACTTCCTTTCCTTGCACCGTTGTTTATGCTGTTGTTTTTCTTCACACCCCTTTCTTCCCGAAGGTAACTTCCACTCAAGGTATTTGCATTTGAATTTCCATGAGCTAGAGAAAGGCACGGCATAATGATCGTACTACTATATACTGGTTTTGTTAAAGCCTTAGTGGTCCTTGGCACGTTAAAGCGTAACAGCGATGGAACTTCGAAAAGCACGTACGTTTGTGGCTAAGGATAGCAGTACATCATAAAATAGGCATCAATGCGCAGTTTTTTAAATATGTTTTTCTCGGATTGAGTTCAGCGTGCCCCCGATTTTAGATTTGTTGGTTTAACAGACTTATTGTCATTTAAGTATACAATAATACACAGCGTAAGAACTCATTTTCGGTATAAAATTTGATTAAGCCCCGTATCTCAGAAAGCTGAACACACTTAGGCGACTGTTCACATGCATCAACATAAAACTGAGTGTCGTTATGATATCGGTTCATAGGATATAATAGTCGTAAAGGATGACAATATTATAAGCATGTCGATTCTTGTAATACTACGACCAAAAAACAGTAAAACCAAATGCAGTATAATCAGGCGATATACACGACCTGGAGTGTAAAAGTCCTTCTATTACGTTGAAATACGGCTTTAACATAAAAGATATATAACGGTACATCTGTCGTCACACCCGCGTTAACTTACAGTGTTAAAATCAGTATAATTCGCAGTTGCAACTGAATGAGCATCGCCACTGTTCGGTCTGTTAGCTCGAGCTATTGTTAATACGAGTATGAATGAAAATACTTGAACAAAGATATTTTAGATACGTGGTGGAAAATAGGTAAAATTTATGAGTTGCCTTTGGTTGTATGAGGCGTAAAGCAGAAACGATTTTGTGGGCGAAACACCAACTAGAAAAAAAAGGACTAATTAATTTTAATTAATTCTCAGTTAATTTTAAGAGCCGTATTTAGATAAAATTGCTGTTTTAAAGTTATTCGCTGATACGATTTTTTAGCTTCACCGGTAGCCTATGCTGAACATAGCTGCTCCTGAAGGCTTATCAAGGTTATTGTATTATAATGTAATAGTGCCATGTGTTGTAAACTAGAAATATTGATTTGCGAATCCTCTTAGTCGGACTATATTCAAGCTTGAAACAAACATTCGTCGGTTTTTCAGGCCTGTGAGTCGGCCCAACTTATATAAGCAGATGTAAATTTCGATCGAAGACATGTCCTTGATTTTGAACGTAGACAGTACATGACTGTAACCTAAGTAGTACAGAACGATCGATATCCGGCTCACGCTCCTCTCTCAGATAGAGTTAAAGTTACAGGTGTCCAGACAATGGACGATAAGTAGGCCTAAGCTATGTGTTGGTCTGTATCGGTTTTTAAAGCATCAGGGGCCTAGCCTGCTCGTCGGTTAAAACTATGTTTTTTATGAAAAACATCATAGCCAATTAATATAAAATAAGGTTTCAATAGCAAACGGCCTAGGAGTTATTTAGTAACATACTTTTAGCTTTAAATAGCTACGTTATTTTGTTTTAATACTGCACTTTATGGATATAAATTTGGTAAAGGTATTCTTCACTTAGTGAACCTCTTGTAGTTATATCAATAAGGTATCCTTCTCACAAATCTAATTCCAGGTACTACTACTACTACTAGATAACCCAATATCCGCTATTTTCTATGAGTGTAGAAGTGTATGTTGTGTGCGGCGAAGATTGTTTTTTAGAGAAAAGCAGCAATTTCAAAGCCAGACCGGTTGGACTTCACACAATTACACTCACATCCCAATTTTTTAAATTTTATTTTATCGGTTGTAAATGTTACTCCAATATGTTTCAAAATTTGAAGCGGAATGATTAATATACAAGCAGTTGCTGAGTGATTTTTGAGCAAGAACAGAAACAGGCAAAACTTCAAAGTCCTTTCCGAACACTATTTTTCGAGGGACCAAATATTTTAAGAAAATTGGGGAATCGCACGTGACTGACGTTTTTATTCCCCAACGGTGGTATTTCCCATGCTCAGACTCTCAATTATTGCATCCCGTATAAGTAATGGAGACAAGCTGCCGGTTATGCCTAGTGTCAACCAAAAGGGCACTTAAACTGTTAGAAATTAAGAAGCTAACATGCAGCATTGGCATTGAACTATTTCGACGCCCGACCAAATATGAAGAAATATTTGACAAAGTTTTTGATCTCCAACAAGCATTTTTCAGAAAAGCTACGTGATTTGCCCACGAGTTCGCCGAAGGTCGAACGTATAGATACGATCGGTTTAAGGATGAATAAAAAAAAGTAAAGTAACCTTATATAACATCCTTGTTGGACGCATTTTTAGTTCCCAGCTAGTAAATAATTAATACTAGTACATTTCTGACAGAACAGGAAGTCACAATCAAATTAATGGTTATTGTTTACGACGATGATTAGTTTACATTTTCCCTTTTTTAAGCCATCGCTTGAAGCTATAACAAAAGCGTATTGAAGTGAGCCCGATAGAAGCCCTACCACATTCGGAGAAAATGGAAGGAACGCCTATGCATTTACAGAACAGTAGGTTGCGTAGGCCCGAGACATTACATAACGTCACCCTTTTTAAAATTTAATATAATATATTACTGAGCCGTAGACGCGCTACAGTTTTATTATAATTTGCCATTGTCATTGAATTTAGCTTCTCGTCGATATATTGCATCCAGATCAGCTATATTGTACTATTTGTTAAATCATTTTCTACGGTTACCTGCGTACTATGACTGCAGATAACGTTCGTAGCGCATATTTCCATTCCAATTGCACAGCGTATATCATAAGGGACATATTGTATTGTACAATACGCGTTCTATAAAAATATTCGATCCCCAATAAAAAAAGCTATTCCTTGCTGCATAGTATTCCGCGCCTTTGTAGGAATTCAATTTTTTACCTCGATACGTTTACTACATATGGCGCTCGTGACACGAAGCCAAACTAGATAGCTGACAGCCTTTCGTCGATGATATCCTCATAGTAGCCTCTTTTTTTCATTCAAAATACACTTGGGTAAACTAACCATTAAAACAGGCTTGAACAAATAGGTCCCCTTATATTAGCCTTTTTGTGGTCGACTCGAATAGTTCAACAAAGCAGGATCTGTCCAGAATCTGATTGGCAAAAAAATTGTTGTGTTGATAATACTTGTAAGTACTCCATCACACAAAGGCGATGAGATACCCTAAATGTTGTACAGGAATGAAACCAAACTATGTTGTCTTTATGCGATTTTACAGATGAACTCCGTTTGATAATATTCAACATCATGATACATGCATATCCCTAACATGTGTTCAAATACAACAGCAAAGCAATAAAACGTTGCTTTCATTAGGTCCAAGAAAGAGTAATAGTAAATTCGAACTATTGCAGAATATAACAGAAAACCTGCGGTTGTGGAAGACCTGGAAGCGGACCAGGAGGTCAACTTATTAGGCAAACGCGACCCCCATAGTGACGCCATTACTGCTGACAGCCGGTAACTCTCCCAATATAATCGGCTACCTCCTAATATTGTGACAACTATTCGGAACATCATTGAGCCGTGAAAGGTTTTGACATATGGAGGCCTAGAGGGTTCGAGTTTGCAAAAGCCCTGATTAAATCCATTAAGCGATAATGTATCAAGCATCTTAAATTTGATTGATGACAAGTGTAGGATCATCAATTAAACATTTCTTCAACAACTTCTAGTACAGCAATATTTGTAAAATTTAACCAGAATTGTTTGAAATGCGCCTGCTGGCACATCCTTCCGAGGTGTTCAACGAGCGAAAATATATTAAGAAAAAAAACAAATTAAGAAAAAATATATTAGGAAAATGTATTAAGGAAGGAATATATTAAGTACAACGATTTTATAAGAGTTGCCCTACGCATTTTAACATTTTATCATTGCTTATCCAACTTTTGGTATTGTAATAGTGTTTTCGAAAAAGTGATATATATATTTATATATATATATATATATATATATATA
>MNPL01003967.1:24170-48182 GCA_002081605.1 Tropilaelaps mercedesae | reverse complement strand
ATATATATATATATATATATATATATATAGTTTATCCTTTGCTTAAACCGCCGTATTTATGAGTAACTACTTTTTTATTTATATTGTAATATCTAATGTATATCGCGTTTTTCACATTTAGCCGGGCAGTGGCTGTCGCCTGATGGGCAAAGTTTCCGACGTTGCTTGAAACGGCCCCAGTCGGCAGTCTTTCACTGCTTCACAGCATGAAACGTTTCTTTAGCTACGGTGATCACTAGCCAACCATGAGGGATACGCGAAGTGCGATGGCTGTACGACAATGGTGAGCCTGGTTATGGAGTTCCTGAGAACTCCAGTGATATTTTGAACATTCTTGGGGCTCCTGCGTTTCGTAGCAGAGAATCTTACACTTTGATCACTATAGATCGTTTTGGTGATGGCAGTTGCAGGCAATATGTGCTACATTGAAGATAAAATTACACTGACGATGCGCGGTTTTCCCTATGTTTGAACACAGGCAAATACTAATAGAATAGTGACATGTCTATACAAGTTCATGTGCGTCCTTAAAGGACTCGAAGCAAGACCGTACAACATGCAGTTCTCCGTGAGCTTTCTCCAAATGTCGAAGTAAGCTTAAACCTGATTTCCTTATCAGAATCATAATTCATATACAGGTACGAAAATTGTAATCACGTAAAGTGAAAGATCTGTGCCTCAAAAACAGCCGTGACAGAAGGCTGTATCAGAGCAGCCGATGCTCCTTTTTGTGCATTACCAGCTTTTATCAGTTTTATCAATTCAGTTATTTGGATAAAAATATTGTGATCGTACCTAAGAGTGACAATAAATGTAAACAAGTGCTACACCTCAAACGCGTTGTGTATGATTAAAACGTCAATAGTCATTTGCTTCATGTGAAATAAACTTGCAGAAATTTAATTACGACACAAAAACAACTTAAACTGCATTCTTGCAGCATACCCAACTTTAAATTTTAACACGCTTGTCATCGCTCTAGTGATGTCACCTGTGAGAAGCATATAATAAGTGCACGCGAATGGTTTACAAAGTGTCTGGGTGTAAAGACATTACACACAAATGACACTATGTGTGCACTTCTTCTTTTCTCTTTCTATGAAGCAAGACAAAATAAAAACAAGGAAAGCGAATGTTGTTTTTATATGGAATTTTCATTTCTGTCACTGTTGTTGCTATTAGCGCTGTCGCTCTATATACGAAGGCTACGAAAGTTACGGTCTGTGCCGTCATTTGAAGAGGATTCAGTCTCTCTTCCAAATGTCGACTTCGGGTGACTTCAGCGAAGCTTTTGGCGAACCTCCTCTCCCTTTCGAAATTGCGGAGACTTTGACGCCCTTCGTTCTTCGGCGCTCATCGACCACTCACGACGGGTCACCCCCCGCGGACTGTAAACGATCTCCTTTTCTTTCGCACTCCTTCTCTCCGTTCGGTTAGGCTCTTTTTATTCCTAGTTTCTCGTTCTTTCGGCCTCTCTGTCTAACTCAAGGACAGATTCACAGCCTTCATCAGGACGGATCTAATCGTATCAGTTCGTACTGGTCGCTCCTTCTTGTGGTCTCCTTCACTCACCCTCTCTGCGAAATTAAATTCCGAGATATCTGTCGATAACCGATCTTCGATGCGACGGACGAAACCACTGTACAGCGTCGTTCTCATGACATATATATATTCCCGTGTGTTGGTGTGTGGGTGAGTGAGTAAGCTAGAATCGGCCAGTGCGTGCACTTTTGTATGCATCTAAATATGTGAATACTTGATGTGATGATCATTTGCGGGTATATCGCAAGATCTACTCGCCTGTTTAGCGCTCAGCGGTAGCGGCTAAAACAATATGTGCATTTGTTGTCTACTTGCTCGTACCCTGAACCCCAAGAAACCGAAGTTTTTCAAGGGCTTGTGCAGTACAATTTGATGACTTTCAACCGATCAGTGTTCTAAACGGTATGCATATCGCGTGTATATGTTCTACCTACAGTTTAATCTATAGCGAGAAAAGGAAGAGAAGTGGGATAGAAAGCGTAGGAGATACACCAGAGGGTGGCCGATGGACAAAATCACCTAAGCAGAGTGGTCTGCTGATTCAGGTGAGAACGCTCGCGATATAGCGAATAGCAGTTGTCTCCTCTCCTAGGGTATCTCCGTTACCGACATCTTATAGGATCTCCCTCAGTCCTTCAGCGACCGTCGCCACAGCAGCAACCAGGACGCATAAAAAAAGGAAGGTCATTTAGAGGAGGAGGTACTCTGTCAAGACTCCGATCTGAATAGTGCTTGAACAAGAGGGGTGGTGGAAAGCGGAAGAAAAACTATTGAAGGTACTTTGTCAGTTCCCCGTTCAATCAACGTGCACGTGTACACGTTCTACAGGGACCACTACAGTAAGTCGATTAGATAGCGATGCATTAACATGGCTCATCGTACATAAATGCTGATAGTATTTCAAGTCTTAATTTTAAAACGTGTATTACTATTACTAAAGTGAGGAATGATACTCGTCTACCATTCAAACATAAAGTTCGCATCAGCAAGTTTGTATTCATTTTCTCCGCGCGGATCAAATGCCGGCTTTAATTAATGCTTATTGCAAACAAACCGGTTCAGAGGAAAATATCATCAGTTAAGCCAATAGCGATTAGATTAAGCACGTATTGTGGATTTCAGTGAATCAAAAGAGCGCACGTGCCTTGTGCTTTTCGTGCGCTTTGTGTGATAAATTATTTCAGTGCGTTCGTCCCAAAAATCAAATTTAAAAGACAATGGCAGCAAAAAAGCTCATACGAATAAATTTAGTTGTAAACTAGAAGATGCAAAGCCATAAACAGTGAAGTTGTATCAATCGTAAATGAATAAGCACGCATGTCGTTTTGAACAAAACATGCAGAGTCCGACTGTTTGATAAACGATAGTTTCATGTGGAAATATATATATATATATATATATATATATATAAAGTATGGGTATGTATATATATACCGCAGTAAAATTGTGTAAATGATACGACAAATAATTATTTTATAAAATGTTATTTTAATTTATTGATTTGATTCGAGTGATCAGGCCTCGGTGGAGCTTCCATTAACGCGCTTTTTAGCCAAGTAATGAGTCAACCAATGAGCAGGTCATCCAAAACTTTGTCTGATCTTGTAGTATTTACTCCCAAAAGATGCTCCAAAATGTTATAGCGGAAATGGGATGTCAATATTCAGTAAATAATCAGGAGTTAGGCATTTGAAGTAGTTCACATGGTAGATCTTTGCTTTTGCTTTTTTTATCTAAATATTTTATCTTACTGGTATATGCTAACGAGGTGTTATCTTGACTACTTCTTCTTAATTTTAGAACTGACGATCAGCCAACATTTAACGCCCACGGTATCGCTTTTTTGCATTACTTTGTTAAACGAACCCCATAAATGTAAATGTGCACCTACGTGTCTTTTCTACAAGGCTTCTCGTTTCAAGTTGCATGCGAATCCACTAAGCCACAAAGTTCGACTTGTCTGGACTGCTGTTGACTGTTACCCAGGCTTATTTACCTGTTAATGAAATTATAATTTTTCCTTCTTCCAGCCTTTAATTGTCATTTGACCTTAGTGCAGTTGGAAGTATTGTCGTAAGTAATGGTGTAAACACGTATTACACTCGATCTTATAGAGCAAAAACATTGGCCACCATAGTTAGAGGCAATTCCGTTAAAGCTTACTAGCTCAAAGGAGAGAGCCATATATGGATAAAGGTTGCAGTTAGCAAGACATTTACTTAGGCTTACCAATAAGTAGGGCTTCACCCACTCCCTTAGCAAGAAACACCGATAGCTAGAGGAAGGGTTCTTGTTTTGATAATACTCTGTCCAGGCATCATCACTCGAGTCTTTTTCCCAATAGAATCCTAAGGAAATCGATTAATATCCGAGCATCTGTCCCACTTCTGTAGGGCGTGGGACAGACGAAGCCGCGATGGTAGCAAAACGACCTATAAGCCTGTAAATGTAACAGTAGAACATATTAAAGCAAAACCATTTGCCTCATCCATATTAACCAATTGCATCGTCTACACGAAAGATATGCTCCATGCTCTAGGCTAAATTCGAGGACAAATAATGCATAGGTATTTAGAAAAGCAACAAAGTTTAATTATCTTCCAAGAAAACATGTATATTCTTCAATAAATGAACAGCGGAAGTTACAATACCGCGAAACTAAATTTGAGTGTCGTTGTAGACGGGCTCTTCTTCTGAAGCGGGAACACGCGTTCCACATATTTATTCTCCTATCAAACCTAAACATTTAAGTGGACCACTCCATGAAGTTACGTAACACCCGTTGCAAGGCGATGGATACATTGTAGTGATGCGTTCTACCCGTTTATAGCCTCTTTGCTACCTCCTCAAGTCCAGCTTGCCTTGTTATTTTGCCTTGTTATTGGACTTCATGCGCTTCCTCATCAAACATCTACTATGCCTAATTTGTCTGCCAGATCTATGACAAGTGGTTCCCTTTGTCCATTGAAATGTGAAGAGAGGCCACGGTGCTTAAACTAATAGTTACGAAGTGTCTATTGAGCTCATAAGCTATATTCTGAATATACCTTTTATGAGATTCTACGCAGACCGCACAGTTATTTACTTCGGTACTCCATGGTCATGTCACTCCATAAAAACCTTCTAAATCAGACGCGGACAATTAGCATCCGGTTGCACAGAAAATCATCGCCTGTTTTTTGGTTTGGAAAACCGTTGCCCATATATCTGAGATTCTGGTAAATAAGAGCCCACTTGACATTAACCAGCGCAAATTTACAAAAGGTGGGCTCACAGCAACTTAATTCGTAATAATCGTTAACTACTAGGTGTGATTTAGAAGTAAAGGCAGAAACGTTGACTGTATTTATCTTAATTTCTTGAAGGACTTTGATCACGTCAGTCACAGCATGCTGTTATATAAGCTTTGCCTTCTAGAAGTTGACAGCAGTACCATATTGTAGATACAAAGCTATTTATCTGATCGGAAATTTTGCGTTAGAGTGAACGAAATCTTCAGTTCCACTTACTCTTACCCCTCGGGCGTTTTGCAGGGTTCCTCTATCGGTTCAGCAGTAGTCTATGGCTTTACCCTGGGCTTCACAAGAGTATTGCCGAAGACTATAACCTATAAACTGTATGCAGACGATCTAAACGTATACATCCCATCGAAGTTCTCAACTGATAGAGCAAAATTGCAGCTAATTAAAGGCGCAGTTTCAAGTTGGTGTAAGATCGACGTTATGGTGATCTCGGTCCTATATGCGCTGTACGTATAATTAGGACTTTATCTACAACATAAAGGGTCTAGCTATGTCCTACAGTACCCATATGAGAGACCTAGACAGCTTCGTAACTCTGCATTGGATCGATGCAAGTATTACGCAGACACTAAAATCAGCTTACTCGCTAATAAACAGCACTTTTTATTGTTTTATTGTCAAAGATCATATGTTTTATGTGCAGCTATACAAAAACCTTGTTCTCTTGAAATTTAAATATTGTTCGGAGGCCTCACGGTTTCACTAGAAAAAACACAGAGACGTCATCCATTATGTTCAAACGTTTTTTATCAGATTTTTTTCCATTTTATATCAATGTGTTGTCGCTGCGATATTTTCTTTGGAAAGGTAGGGTTGCGGCACAATCCCAAACAGTAAGATACAACTGGTATGAATATATATTCCAGGTTGGATGAGCTGAACATAATCTACAATTTTTTTAATAGGGATCAATCATCTTCGTATTGGGCGGAACGTTACTGTTGGAATTGGCAGAAGCGACAGAATAAATAAAATATTTCCGTGGGGAGCTGCGTGCATGCTGCATAGATGAGAAGAAAGCATAAGTCCTTCGTTTTGTAAATAGTCTACTAGATTCATGTAATATTAGTTCTGCAACATAATATTGAATGAAAAATTGGCGCAGGTTTTTGTGCAAACTACACAGTCTACGTAGATACCTACTTTCGGTTAGCAGTAAAGGTGCTTTTGACTTGACTCAAGTTGGCTAAAAAAATCTTCGTATAGGAGTAAGCCCATTTACTTTCTGATAAGTTTGCAGAATTTTATATTGCTTTTACACACACTATAAATGTCTATTTATTGTTTTTTGACTTTCAGATCTTTGCAGTCAGGTTACCGCAATATTAAAGCTACACGATGGCTTATGTTAGCTTATACTACCGTCAGTCTATGGCAGGTTTTCTGATAGTGTTCCTGATAAACCAGACAACTGCCGATCCACTCGGTAAGTAGGCAAGATTGTGGTCCTGTTCTCAAATATGTAAACGGCAACTCAAACTCGTTGACCATTTCTTTCAATTTTGTTTCAATGTTTAAAAATAGACACCGAGCGTTTGATTGTCGAAATTAATTTTTAAGCGACAAAAAAACACGCGTGTGTAAGAATATTTTACCGATAATCGCTCAGTTTGCAATGTTTATAGCAGTCTTCGCTAAAAGAAATGTGTTTGCTAAATTTTTAACAACTAAAAAAGAGCCGTTTCAGATGACTTTTCGTGTGGCATTGACTACCTGAAACCATACCACGTTTATTTTATATACATTAACAACAAAGTATAAATTATGAATAAATCGGCATCACATTTAGTAAACAAAAAGGTTAATTATCTGAAACGTATATCCTTATATAATATTGTAAAAAAAAGATTTTTTTCAGACTCGCATGAACTTGGTCAGTACGACGTCCTAGCTAGATGTTTTAAGACAGTAGCCACTTTAAGAGAAAAACAAATATTTACAAATTAGTTAAGAACGGCCACGTCCGACTGCCTGAAATATAAAACCAATGGTTAGATACGAGTTCTGGTAGTAATGCTATATATATATATATATATATATATGTCACAATAAAACTCTTGAAATAAGTAATAGCTCAAACTTCTCAAACTTACTTGCAGTAACCGGTATTATGCAGGCAGCAACAAAAGAAATGGTGCGCAACTGGATGCAATCTCGAGCACGACGAAGCCTCGCCGAAGAACTTTCGGCTACCGCACGTTCCTTAGGCTCAGAGCTGGCCGAGAGGACGGGTGGAGTTCTGGCGGCTGTGGCTGTGTCACCCTTCCTTCTACCTCTATGGCTACCTCTCATGCTGCTAGGTAGCTATGCATCACTTGGAACACGTTATTTCACCATGTTTCTGTCTTCATTTACTGGGTTGTCGTGGACGATATACACATAAAACCGTGCGTTGAATACTTAATAAAGAACGACTAAACTTCTTATATACATGGCTGTTATAATTATCTTACGCTCAGCGCTTGAACATAATCGACAGGTTTGCTAAAATTTTGTCAGAGTCAAAAAATTCGGAGATAGTTGTTAGAAAGCACTTTACTTCCTATGATATGATTGAAATGAAACATAAATTATGGCAATGATTTATGGTTCATTTAAAACGGAATTCTAATAGAAAGTCCGAGACAAATATTACTTTCTCCATATGACATAAAATAATTTAATAAACCGGTGTTTTCAGATTTTACTGAAAATAGACATAACTAGATTCATAATGATTACAACTGAGTTCCCATAACGAATTCTTTTTGCAGGGTCAGCATTTTTCGTAACAACACTGGCACCGTCAATGATTCCCACTCTTGTTCGCAGTCTGACGCCAGTGCTGAACCAACTCAACCCAATGCTTTCGTCGTTCGGTTTTGACGAAGCAGCCCGGGCCCTCGAACCTGAGCATCTCGCGCGATCCCTCCAGCCACGTACGTTGAAAGCTTAATATAGCCTTTATTCAATTGAATGGTCGTATGTTGTTGCCACCGAATACCTTTTTATCAAGCTTTCTCTAAATATAAAAAATTTACCTCGCTGACATTAGAATAATAATCACGTCATTAGAATAATAATCATTGACGTTAGATTAATACATCAGTCAATAAAAACAAAGCCCTTTTTGAATATCGTTCTTTTTTTGTAAAAAAAGGCTTGAGAAAAAGTTTCTGTACAAATTTTTTTATTAAGGCCATTATCTGCGGGGCGGAACTGTTCGCTATTAGAAATTTCATGCAAATTTTGAGACGAGATTTAAAGTATGAATTACTATAGTTATTAATAAAGAAGCTAATCTAAGCAGCAATCTGCATAGTCGTTTCTTCATGCGGAATTTTTTTATTTTCCTGTTGTCGAACAGGTGAATTGCTGGAACGTGGTCTCGACGTATTGGACGTGAGAGATAATGAATGTCGTCGCAAGATGTTTTGCGAGTTGGGATCGTATACACTCGATAAGCAACCAGCCATGGCACGCTTCGTTGACCTTTTCTCTGATACAGTCGGTCGAATGTTCCCTTCATATGCAGAATCACTTGTGCGCGGAATTCGCGGAGTTGACTGTGGAAGAACCTACGAACACTGCGACGTCTCACCATTCGGCAAAGTGCTTAACTACTACTTTGTGTAATGAAACAGAAAAATACGATTTGGCTAATTCGAAACCTACTGGGCAATCGTCTAATTCAGATTGACCATATCTAGAGGATACCTGTCGGATTATAAAGTTCCGTACTTAACAACATAATATGAAAAATTTGGTTTGTGAAAAGACGGGCTGCACATCTTAATACAGTACACCTCATAATGTTCCATGGTAGCTCATTAAGCAAAGATAGTTTAAGCTATTTTGTTTCCGTTCATCCGGTATGAACTTTGTACTTAATTCTTTTTAACTAGGTATTTTTATTTTATTGCCAAGATATTTTGGTGCGTCCGACCCTTAGAGAATTCTAATTCGAAATAAAAATGTGATTGACATATGAATTATCTCTGCTGCGACTGGCATGCTTTGAAGCGTTGAACTATTAGCGAAAACAGATTAGGACGAGACAACTTATATCACTTATTAGTTTTTCGACTTACAAAAAAACTTCACATGCAATTGTGTAGCACGAAACACCGTCTAATATTTGTAGAATTTGTACGAGCATTTGTAAAGTTGTGCAAAATTTCGCATGAAAGACACTTCTGTAACGTGTGTTACTAAAAAGTACGCGCAAATTAAGCCGCATTGGCGGCGCCTGCAACATGACAGCACTTCATCGGTCAATTCTTCTCGATTAAGAGATGCTGAAAGTTCATATATATATATATATATATGATAACACAGTAGCATAAGCTGCTTTAACAACGACTAAAACAACGATGCTACTTGTCGCATTAAAACAAATTGTTGACTTACCCACGACTTGCTTCCTTGTTTTGCATGCCCTTTAAATGCCCCTCTCCTGAGCGCATTAATATGTGTATCATCATAATCTTATATTTTACAGAAACTTTTGTAAATAGAGGCAAGTATGTAAATAGACTAACCTATTTGTCCTTTTAGATATATCATGACCTAACTCTAATATCTTTCGTTGTGTGCCTGGTACACCATAGTAGGCAAATAAAACAGCAGATATGCCATAAATGACTTTGATGATACAGTATTCCTTTAAAAAAGTATTCCTTTAAAACTTAACAAATATATATATCGCGTTTTAAAGATTCCTATGTTTGTTAACCAGGCACGAAGCAGTTAATAGTTTTTGAATTCAAGGACAATAATATGTGACATCGTCATTGGTTGCACAATGTATGATTTTTAATATTGTCGTCGGCATCTTGCATCAAGTCTGCCTACCTTCCCGAAACATATCTTTACCCATGGCAATTGTATCCGTAAGTTCAAATGACATTCAAATTGACGAACCTTGTCTACATGACAAGTAGTCACTAGCCACCACCGAGGTATTCTAACTTCTTATCGTGGTGTCCAATATTCTCTAATGACATTCTATTTCATAAAGGAGCCATTAGCCCGCCTTCGTTGAACCTGGGGTTAACAGTTGTTAAGATTATTAGAGACGACCGAGGTTCATAGGTTTTCTCATCTACTTTAAAGGCTCGTCATTTAGGAACACGCAGGTTAACCTAAATTTTTTTGTAATGGTCTGAAACATGAAAAACGAAAACATTTATCCAGTTGAACTAAAACTCAAATATAAAAGACTTATATCACGGAGATACCAGGAAATCAATTGCTAAACTTGCTATATATCAAATTATTCTTTATACTGTGATTATCTTGATTGTTATTATGACGATATTGGAAATTTTATTGACGGTATTAGTAGCATACATTATCAATGACCTAGTTTCGCACCACGTTAACCGTGTAGTATTTAATGTTTGCGATACATTTTAAATAGAATAACTAGGAGATTAAAATAAATTTGAAGTAACTAGGTTAAAAAAAAACCTAACCAGAAGATTTTCGTTAAATGTTACAGGTTGTTGGTACTGTTGTTACTACTGGTAAAAAAATTGCTTCCTCGGTTTCTATAAGTCCCAGTGACAAGTAAACTGCAAAATTAATTTTCATAGTTGAAAGGTAACGGCAGATTTCAATGGCACAGTGTAACCTGGCAGTTAAAAATGATAAGTATTTATATCATTAGTTTGTCTGCCTAATAGGCTGATATATATAGATTCCTCATCAAGATTGTAAGAATTAATATTCGAATTTATTCTTATAATTCATATAATTAATTTCCATAATTAATATGGAATATTCCAATTAAGATATTTTGTTTATACATGTTTAAAGTCTTTAAGTATTTATCTAACCCTATTCGCGTTTACTATTCGTCCATCAGGCGTTCCCAGGGTAGCCCCCGAGAACCCATCAAAGACTGGCGTTTGGACTATGAAGCCGTTCAGTATAAAAAGGCTTTGAGAAGCTATTAAGTAGGGTACATCAGTGACAAAAACTTGGGTCCATTCGCGTAGTGACATTGGACGTGTAATCAAGATTGGCTTGCTGACTCCTTCAAGCAGCAAGGCTCAAGGTATTTTTGACTCCCACATAGCGACGGTCAAGGTAAAATAGTAGTGACTTTCCCAGAAAAAGCTACATTTTTAGGGCTTACCGTCACCAACATTTAAAGTCCATGGTAGCAGTTTTTGCATTACCTCGTAAAACGGACCCCATATAAATGTAAATGTGCACTAACGGGATCGATCCCGTGCACCTACATGTCTCTTCATGTATTATTATTAATAAAATTTGCGGTAGTGCATACGGGCAGGACAATAATATAGGAACTCCAAAATCCTCGATCCCATTCATAAATGAGGCGTAATAATTAAGATTAGCCCCCTCTGTGCTAACAGTATGCATGATACACGGAGGAACCCAAAGAAGTATGATGCAAATATTCTGATATACGTCACACAGAGTGATTTCGAAATCGGGTACTTCTTTTTACGCAAAGTTGCGCAAAGCTTAGGTGGCGCTAAGTTTATTTTGCTCGATCTGTGATGCATCCAAAGCGATACTCTGCCCTGTACTTTCGAAATGTATGTGCTTTGCGAAGGAAAAACTGGTATGAAGCGCCCCTTTTCAATAGAAATAATGATGATAGAGATGCTCGTGGATGCGGAAACACGACAAGCCATTGCTACCTATGTCGAAAAAATTGTACGAGATAAGAAGGAACGAAAAAAACGGAAAGTGTTTCTCGAACCCTCCTTTGAGCTTACACTGCGCAGTTTCAACCCTCTCTAAACGGAAGTAGTACAAAGGTTGTTTTTGTCTAGCAGTTTCATGCGTGTATTTTTTACGAAAACAAATCTTTCATCTTGTTAATCCTCTTTAGTTTAATCATCAAAGAGCTTTTCAATTGGCAAGGCTTAGTTTGTATACTATAACTCACATATTGTTTAATTATGGAATTATTTAAGGGCAACTGCTTATTTGCATCATATGAAAGAATCCATAGTTTTACTGTCTTTGAACTACCAATCGCCAGCGTTATAGAAAGTCACTTGAATTAGCGTCTAAATATTTAGCTTTGGAGAGAATGCGTCCATTTAAAGCTTAAGATTGTATCTCTCTTTGTTTAGTCTATACTATTATTCCAAGAATCTATGACAATATAACGTTTGGGATGGCAAGTACGGCCAGAAGCCTGCCAGTGCAATTAGAACGATGCTTAACTAAATAATTTTCGTGCGCCGTATCAAATCCAGAAAGCAGGGAAAATCTTCCACATGTTTTGTGCTTCTCATATTAGGAAATATCTCATACTAGGAAACTTCATAAAAATTACAAACTTGCGTGGTATTTTATAGAAAAACAAGACTAATTACCTATGAACGGTTCTTCTCTCTAATTACATGAATTGTATATAAAAATGATTAATTTATACAATGCTTTTCGTTTTTGGAAATTTAGTCGATATTTTGCACAATATAAATGACAGTTTACGCTCAGATTATTAATATGAACACTTAATTGACTCTAGTTACCAATATTTATTTTTTAAAATGAGATCACGCAGTTGTCCCTGAATCTTAATTTTTATAAAGCTCAAAGTTTCTAAAAAAAGGCTTAAGCTCAAGGATACTTAAATCAGAATTTAGTTCATTGTTATGTTTGATGAAAACAGTGGAGTACCTTTTGGACCAAAAGAGATTCACTGCTAGACCTGAACTAATTTATAATATGGAAATTCAAGATGCAACGTATACGTATATCTATGCTGCCTATAAGCTCTCTCGCTGTTAAAACTGTATTGATGAATCCAACCTCTGATGTACACATACCTTTATCCTGTAAGATGATGGCATATTTGTTTGTTCTTACAAATACAATAAATTAAAAACATCACCATCGTGGCAAAAATAGTCATGGTAAGGACAAGCCACTCTTACTTTTATCTGAACTGTTACCTGAGCAGAGCACCACCCGATTATTAACCGGCTCACAGAAAATGTCTGGTAGTAAATAAATTTTAGGAAATAACAGAGTTCAGCATATACCTCCTGCCATACCATCATGTTTTGCTAAGCTAAGGGACAGATCAGTTTTTACAGGCGACGGAATTATCGAACGAGATAGCCTTCAGTGAGCCTTGTATGAACTATCCTTTTCTGGGTCCTAATAAATGGCAGTACGTAGGGTGCAGTTATTTAGTATTTGTCCATTAAACTAAAGCTAAAGGTGAATAGATCGGCTCTAGGCCAATTTCGTTCAGGTTGATTTATTTGATTAAAGTGGATGTGAATTGATTTTTTAAATTTGGGTTATGTTTCAAAACAGAGACACCGTATTTCCGTACTAATACCCCTCAAGTTTTATATATATTTGTAATTTATGGCGGTATCGTTCTATCTGGTTAATATCATGTCGCGGAATGTATTTATACCTGCAGCAATATAGTTTTCACGAGAGCCACATTATCAACTATTTAAACGTATTTGCTTTATTTTTAGAAAACAAGCATCAACTCAAGTATTATTACATGTGCTATATGCTTTTCGTTGTCCTACCAAATATTATGATCGAGTCATATTAAGATGATGCTGATTAATAACACAGCTTCTTAAATTCCTTAGAAAAATCTCAAACGAAATTTTTCAACTCGTTTTCTAAATATTCCATGGAACAGCAATTTAACTCCATTATTTAGCGCTCTTTCCCAAACATATATCACGTTTTCTTATAAAGCTCGGCAGAAAATATATAGATGTTATAGCAAAATATCAGACTATGCATCTTTCGCTTCGTATAGCCTCTAAAAAATAAACGGTTTCACTAAGACTCATAAGCTATAATAAGTTCTACCCTGCGAAGTTTAGAACAACTCAACAACTTCCAAGCATAAACAATCCTGCATCCTCCGGCTCAGTGTGTCGCCTTTGGTACGTCGCAATGATTGTCCTTGACATTTTGCGAGAAAGTCGAAATCAGTTCACTGTGCATTGCGTCAGTATATTTGCGACCGGCCGGATCGATTTATTAGGTCTTTAATATAGTCTCTTCGCACTCCAATATTCTGAACGTCGTTATTAATGTCTCTAATGAAATTTGAACGAATCAATTATTGCCTTGTTACTTACTGAACATGTCGGCGTTACCCTTCGACATACGTAAATCAGGTTGTTTGTCCAAAACAGATTTCCGTCGTACATCTTTTTCGTCAACAAACTGTATTCTTCTTGGCAGGTTTCAAACTAAAATCAAATACGCGATGTCCTTGGAAATATGTCATAGTGCTTCAGCAGTTTTGAATTAGCAAGATATTCAGCGACTTCGTCGTAACTTACGATGTAATTTTGTTACCACAGTTAAGACTGTACGTTATATGAGCGTAGCCAAGAAGTTTATTTGTGTGGCACTCTTTCCCTTTTTGCTCAACACTTTCGCTTCCTTTCGCTAGGCCACTGTTAACAGAATCGGCTTTAACAGCTACTGCGACCCACCCACGGAATGAGGGAGGTCTTTCGGATATAATAACATTTGCCATTCGTACAGAGACGAAGGCTGTTCTTTAATTGTGCATTTACAGCTGCGTACATGCTTACTTTACTGAGCTGATGAACATCGCGAACGACGCTCCTAGAGACAACATATGCAGCATTCAGCGGTCCAAAAATGTACGTATCTCTACCGAGTATCGATCGAAAAAGGCACAACACCGTATGATAGCATGTCATTGTTTATTTTCAAGGAAGAGATAAGCCGATACCTTTCACCACCAATGCTGGAATTATAAAAGAAAGGCGGGAGCTAATAAGTAAAGTTTCCTGAGTGTTACCTAATGGTGACTCTCTCGGCGGTATAAATGATACTCATCTCTAGCCAATAAATCTGAGACGCGCCTTCATTTGCCGCTAGTGTTATAGTAACTAGTTCGTGGTGAGCCCATTGTCCAACAGCTTGTATGGTACAAAATAGGAAAGTTATTAACTATCGGGAGTTAATACTGTGTAAACAGGAATTTAGCGTACGTAATAATTATGAAAAGGAATCAAAACATAAGTTAAAGTTGCAGCATGATGTATCATTTGATTTGGGCACATTGTTAACCTTTATAACTTCTACATAACGTTTTCACAAGTTGGAGTATCTGATGCAATTTTCTCTAAATTATCGTTAATGATCGACCATTGCTTTGTAGTTTCCGCAAGGCCCATACCTAAATTTTAGGTTAGATTAGTACATGAAATTACATGTTAATTAATTTTGGAATGTCGTTTTTTATATTTTTCATATTTCACCGTAACCGCATCCTGTGCAGTTGATCTTTATTGAACTTGTATTTTACGAACCTTCTTATAAGGGCGCTGTGCTTTTGTCGTTAGAGCAGATTAGAAACTAAATCAATTAAACAGGTAATTATTTAATAAACCATGCATCCTGACTCCTTCAAAGTGATGCCATTTCTCGAGACATTTGTAATAATGGTGCACTTGGCTCTAATCTAATGTTCGTTCTATAGAGATGTACATGGGTAGATACAAATGGGGGCAATGTTTCACAGTACGTACGTTCCCGTTAAACGTCTGCTCATTTTAAGAAGTTACACACATCATCGCCATCATCAGTAATTTACTATTTGAGGAGCCTTCGGAACCCTTTTATTCTCTTAACAGAACGAGAAAGGTGTAGTGGCAGAAGCGACGACCTATGCAACAAGTCAGAATAGATCAGTTGCGTTGAACAGATGCCATTTGCGAATACCAAAACAATCACAGTGGCAACGGTATGGTTACGTTCTGTGGAAGCTCCTTATTTTAGTAATCATTGTTCACTTCATTATCAAGATTTACATAAACTCCCTGTACTTATTTATGTAATATTAGTTTGAATAAGACGTAGCCTTGTAGCATATGCAATCACTCTGATTATATCATTAACATCTTTATTTTGGTGGCAAAACCAGACGACGATCGCCGGGGGCGGCAAACATACTGGGGTGGTCCCCAGTGTGTTTACAAGTATATATACGTATGTTCGTGTTGTTACTAGTACTACTTGTGTGCGATGGCAAAAGCTGCTTATAGTGGCTAGCTCACTGTGACTTGTAGATCTATAATCATCATCAACATATAAACACCATCATCGTCAGCGGTGGCGGTGACTGTATTGTTTTTGCCGTCGTTACCGCCTATATTGTCGTGTTATTGTTTCTGCTGCAGCTGTTGGTGTTGATGGTGTCGCTGTTGTTGTCCCACCCCTCTCATCTAACGCGTCTTGACGCCAATTTATAGTGAGCAGTAAAATATCTATGTGGGTTGGCCGCCGTGATGGCTCTTAGCTAGGCGGTTTGGTTTTACTGAATTGAGTTTAGCTTATATTAGCTGGACATGGGCATAATTGGGATATTCGCAGACGCAAGGGAAGTATATGTAAAGCGATTACCTTTACGTAAAAGCGATAAGCTCACGGATACTTGCAAAAGTAAAAACGATATGATAGTAGAAAGGTCGATAATAAAACTGTTGTATAAAGATACGCCGAAAGATAGTTTCGTATCTCAGTCTATGGACGTTGCTTAAAATTTAAGTTCTGTGCTCTAATTTAACAACATCACCAATGTGGGCAGCAAGATGTTCGAACTTTGGCCGGGATAAATTTTATCTCGGATCGGAAATGTTTTAGCAGCAATATTTAACAATAGAAGCCTGACTGGAAGATATGAAATATTGTGACTACACCCACATCACATTTTGCGGACTCCAGGTGGTTAGTATGTTAGCAAAAGCGTAGACTTTGGAGCGTAGCTTACAAGTGAATTCCGCCAACCGCAAACAAGTCTTCAAACTTTCCTTGTAAAATTAGTCCACAGTCGCACAAATATTGTAAATCAATTTTATAGATCAAATGAAAATCAATGCCCTTGCAAATAGCTGTTTCACCGCTCCAGAACGTGACGTTCCAGAAGATGAAGCTAGTTGCTACAAACTATCAAATTATTTTTCTATTTCTAGTTTACTTTTACAGGTACAGTACTTACTATGGTATGTGCCCCGAAAAATGGACCTTGGTTAGACTGTAATGGCATGTTGATGTAATATGTAAATAATGCGTTATTGGCCATAATCTGCATACATGATGTTATTCATAAGCAAATAAGACATAGTGCGCGATCACACAAATGCAAATTACTGCATCGGAGAAATCTTTATTAGATATATGCATTAATAGTCGTTGAAGTTGGAAGGCGTAGTCGCCTGGTAGACAATTCGGGCCTTCGACTTCTGGATTTCGCACTACTTTGAGTTCTCCATTGAATGCCGAGATGGTTGATGATCTTTTTTAGCCTGCTTATCAAGTCTATGTATCTAGATACCTATCTAGTTAGCATGAAAATGATAATATTAATTCAAGAGCCATGAACACGCCGCAGGTTAAGCACATGTATAAATTCCGTATTACAGTCGACTAACATAATCTGCCATGTTGCGGCATGTAGTTATTATAATATAATTATAACATAAATTAGCTTGCTTTTAAATCCATCAATTGATAAGTTCAATAAATGAAAATCAGCGTTCTAAATGGCGGTTACCGATTGAAAATTGCGTGCGAAAAATACGCGACTTCGAGCCCCAGGCACGATTCGACGATATTTTTATAGGCAAAATTGCAGGAATGCGGGCCGTTTTTTGCGACAAAGAAATACTCATGCGCACCCCAATTTCGCGCCAAGGTGTCCCATACAACCACCCACCCACGCAGTATAAAACAAATCAGCTACATTTCCGGCAACTATTAGTCGCTTGGCTTAAAAGTATTGTGGTCAGTCGGAGGCAAGCACTGATTAATTTGTTGATACTTGAAAAAGCCACTTATTGGCATCCCATAAGGGAGAGGCTTGGGATACTTGGATAAAGTACACATTGTACAAAGTATAACCCATGCGAGACTTTCAGGCCAAAACCAATATAATTCGGCGCGACAAGCAAGTTCATCCAAATGACCAAGCATCTCCACAAAATTCGTATTTTTATCAGGATCTGCCCTTCGAGCAAATTTTTATTTAAATTGCAAGAAGGAAACGAACTTACGCAGGTATATCACACAACCGGCGCACATGCGAATTCACGTTTTGCAATGTGCACGCTTTCTCTCACGATTTTTGAACGTAACAAGCTCTAATTTTACATAAAATGCGTAGTTTATAGAGATCTCCTTAATTCAAACTCAACATGGAAGTGAAGCCCTTTTTAAAAAAAATGTAATAACATTATAAACAGCAGACTAGGTCGCATCGTGCCAAATTCTCTGAATTTCTGTAAGGGCTTGTTTCGGTTCGGTGCTATTTAACCTCTTCGGTTCATTGGTTATGACTTTGTTCTTTTTATTTCGGGCTCAGATAAAAGATTTTCAAAAATTGCTTAGAAATACATGCATCAGTCTCATATTGTAGAAGATAACATTATAGATTGAAGTGGACACAACGACATAATCATTTCAGTTTCCAAATCTAAAATAGAGTGCTTTAATATCCTACCAAATTGGGTAGTATAATCAGCACATCCGAATTTTTCTAAAAATTTGATTTTTTAGAATACCACATTTTAGAATTATCTTTTATGAAATAATCGTATCAGCATCATATTTTGATTTATTTTATCATGTTGCTAGAATCGTAGTTGGTGTTTGTTCAAATGTGATAAAACATTGTTGTCAACTTTCGTAATATAACGTATCCAGAGGTATTCCTTACGCGGGTAAGTTTACCATATCTTATCAGCAGTACAATTAATCTTCTAAACAGCTGGCACGTTTCAAATATAGTAGCCGTGCGCCTATACGGAAAAAAGAGACTTAATAAAGCAGTCCTAGTTATTACTACAAAATTACTTTTCAACACACGACAGACGAACAAAGCTGTGAATATTCGATTCCTCCAGGCAGTTGAGATCAAACGTAACCAGCTTTTATTCAAACCGCGTTTTCCGCGTCAATGAAAAAAGTCTCAGTAATTATTAAATTTGACGTATAAATGAAAACTAATTGGCATGATTTCTTCTAGCAACGATTTAAACTTGATACTAGAAATCATACGAACAACATCGAATTGGGGAACTATGACTTTTTCAATTGGATGTTGTCCGTATGATTTTTTCTAACAGCGATTTACACTTTATACTAGAAATTATACGGACAACATCGAATTGAAAAACTATGACTTCTTTGACTCCTGAGACGACAGCGATATATGCGTTCCGCTGCCCAGACCTTCACGCGAAACTTCCATTTCTTACATCTGCACAAATGCAAAGACTGGAGGAATTCTTCGCTGAGGATAAAAATCCTCAGATTGCCGACGTTATCATTATTGCTGCTGAACTCGGGTTACCTGTGCAGGCAGTTAGGGTAAGAAGGAGTTCTTTGAACATATACAAGGATCATTATAATTTTTCAATGCCTGCTAATCGCAAATAAGTATAAATATAAAGATCACTGAAAGATAAGCGATAAAGGTACAACCAATTGTTTATAATATCGGTTATGTTTAAGATTTCTCACACTTTTTTCATTTTAAATCTGAGCAATATAAGATTCGTTAAAAATAGGTTTTTGTCAGAGTTATTTTTAACAAAAATAATATTTTTCATTAAGATACATCCATAGTTAGGTCAATAGTGCTGAAGAAGTCTGGCTCGTATTCAAGTACCTTCTCAAATAAGGTTGTGTCATTCGTGTAGTGTTGACAATTATCAAATTACCTGGTGTCATAAAATTCAAAGATAAATCATCTTAGCTATGTTCTTTGTACCATGTAAATACCATGTAAAGATAGTGGTGGTGATTTTTGAGTCTCGTTTAGTTGAGTGTGGCCCGCAGAGTAGTATTGATGGATCATACCCTGATAGACGTTATTACAAGACGAATGTTTCAAGTTGAACTGGTAAAGTGTAATGTTAAGCGGCTGTACCATGATTTTTTTGAGCTGGTCAATTTGTGTTACCGAGTGCGAGATAAGGTAGTACATCTTACAAAAAATATGGACCAGGAAAATGCAGTACCGAAAATTGTTCGGAAAGGAAAAAAGTTAAACATACTATTCTACTGAAGGTTTCCGATAGCAAATGACGCCGAACCAAGCTTTAGTAAATCATAACACTGTATAAACCAATCAAAAGGCTTTTTAAAATTAAAAGATCATAAATAAAAGATCGTCAAAAGTCAACTTGCATATTGCTCACGAAGTAATTTTATGAACATTTTGCTGTATGGTTAACAAAATTGACACTGCCGAGAAAAGTTTAACTAGTTTACTACTGTTGTCGCCATTGAAGATGAAGAAACGGCTTTTGCTCAATTGAAGATACGAATGAAAATTTTTGGTTATCCTAATTTCAGATCTGGTTCGATAACCGTCTCTCACAATGGAGAGAATCGCAAGGCTTGCCGCCCAACTGGAAACTCTTAAATCACTCATAATATCGAAAAATTGACTAAGGCCGAAAGACATCATTTTCATCGGCCGCACATAGATTTAACTTTCCGAGCCTTTACACTATTTCTTTAGTACAATCACTATGAAACGGAATCGTAGTCCAATAAAATGAGCAGTATTGATTTTATTGGAAATAAACATTGATCAGCCGCTCGGTTGAACTGAGACCTTTAAACGCTACGATAGTACCAATAGCCACAATAACCAAGTAAGTAACGACAAATAAAGCATACATATATGTACTGGCTACGCATTTGTTTCCTACCTGTGAATCGGCTATCCGAAGAACAGTCTTTCTAGTCTAAAATAGGCGGATGAAATGTTAGGGTGAAATATGACAACGTGTTACTTCCCTTATAAACACCTTTTGTAGAACGTGTAACACACGAAATTATTGGTACGAACAGAAACTTATTAATGTTATGTGAAATAATTGATTTGAATCTTCCTACTTGAAATTGATGATAGATGATCAACAACATAGCGCTTCAGCAAAACACAGGCAAACAACACAGCGATCTTGTTTGTGAAAACGAAGCAAAAAGGCTTATGAGACTCAAATATCAAATAAAGGTTGGATACCACGAAAGACTATCTGTTCTGTTACTTGCACGTCATGATGTATTTTTACTGTTTTTATATTTATTATTATTAAGATATAATGTCAGATCTTTGGTTACTGTGTTTTTGCTACCGTGTTCTTTATTGCCTATTGAAACCGAATAAAAGCAAATTGTTTAAAATAATTTTGGAAAGCGGGCATACCCTCGTCTCCGGCTCATGATGATTAACCATACTCTACTACTTTATAAACGCGATACAAAGTCCTTGGCTTTTTAACGTTTCATAAAAAGATCTGTGGTCAAAATGTTTAACTCTTCTTTTATTTAAAACTGCCGAAGAACTATTGCTTAATATTTAGAAGCAAGTCACTGTATTTATCTCTCCGTTGTCTTAAAGGCTAAAGTTAAATAGGCACTTAGATAAATCAACACTGCACTAAATTTTTAAAGAAAAGCAATAACTTTGCCAATAGTAACACTTTTTTCTATTTTTGCGAGTTTTAATTGCAAAGCAGTCGGATGTAAACCACCATTCGATAATATTTTTTCTTGTTAGTCTAACCGGAGAATTTTTCTGCGGGTTTAATGAAATTCTTCATAAATTTTAAATAGCTGTTTTTGTATTATTTTGCTAAACCCCACTATTACTATCATTGGCATATCTATTACATCTGATTCATTTTCTTTCAATGTTTTCGTACGTAAATCACAATAATAAAGTAATCACAATAAGTTACTCAAAAATCACCATAATCACAATTTACGATAATAAGAACAATAAATATACACTGATGTAATGAACAAAAACAGTCCGGTGGAGAACAGTGGAAAACTAGGACTAGCTGAGTAACCTAAAAGCATCAGGCACGCCGGAACAGGCAATAAGACATCTTGATGTAATTCTTCGATCCATGTAAGTTGAGCTGTTGATGACCCCTTCCTTCAAAGATACCGACAGTCTATTTGCTCAAATTATTGGCCGCGCGTTTTCTAATATGCTTTTTTTTGTAGAAAACAATTACCTTTGCTTTACTGCATTTGGTTGCCTATTCTAGAAGATTTTGTTTTATAACACAGTATATTGAATAGGTTCCAAACAAGTCTGAAATTTTTATGAAAGTGCTATGCTGCTGATATATATGACCAACCCAGATCTGCTCTTTTTAAAATAATGAAAGGTGTTAACGAGATTTCTACATTACTAGTAATCGTTTTAAAGATTAATACGCAGCTGCAACTTGTCGTGTAGTCGTGCGAAAAAGAGTCAAACGACATGTAAGAATCAATCTTTAAACACCTGGCACTAGCTTTCTGAGGGGATAACAACCTAGGCATATGAAAAATTTAAACGTTTTATTCCTATACTTTTGATTACCTTATTCGGACTAGGGTAACTTGAAATAACTAAATTGTCTCCTTGAAATCTTTCGCAACTGAGTATAAACCTATAATTGGGTTCGCCATATCAGACTGAGCTGCAATCAATTAGATGCTCTCTATTATTTTAGTTCTTCCATGTCGAATATAAAGTGCTAACGAGGAAGCACAACAGGCGACTTATAACTAGCGTTGGGACGCTATTATCATTTTTAACGCTTATATCCTTCTTCCCCTTGGTTCCTCTGTACTAAGCAGAGATTAATTGATTGTCTGTAAAATGCACCACTAAGTCGTCGCGTTCTGCCGTTAAAATAGGTTGTGCAGTGCTTAACCCTCTACGGTAATGTACAGCAAGAAAAACGGTTTAATTATTCCTCGCATTTATTTTCTCGCATTATATAGACGATGTTTTCTTCTTTACATAAGTATTGGCTATCTCAAATCAATGTGTTTTATTTTTAATCACCTTCAATTTATGTATGTACAGCCCGTTTATTTTAACCGAACGGATACCGAGGGATATTTTACGTATGTAGCTCGGAGGGCTGCGGACGAAATATAGGCGTTGGAAAAAACAATCGAAGTATAATACACGCATGCTATCTAATAATATATGATATAAGCATATATCGTTGACATACGTTAATAATATATTCTATGTATAATCTCTATATATATATATACACTCTATATCTCATATATAATCATATGTAGATAATAACATATAAGCGAATGTGCTGGTTGCGTTTGCTTTGCGCTTATGAAAATACATTTATTGCAATGATCATTTGTCGTCACTTCAGCCTACTTGCCTTAGCCAAGCGGACATCTCTCCGCGCATTTTGTAGTCAGCATCGTACCACTGCTCATCAGCATGTTATTATTATTTTATATCTACTGTAAATTCTATAGTCCTTTACGGATGTCATGAGAAATCGTAATTATTGAGTTTACCCAAACTTCAACTCTTCACGTGTCATATTTTTAAGCTTCCATGAGCTGATCGTTTGAATAAACTTCTAAACTGTCGTATTCATAAGACGAACCCCAAATATATACTTTGTGGTCTAACCGCGGGACTCGAATTTGCTCCATGTTTTCTACAGTTGACAAGCTTCAGCAGCATCGTTGTGATTTTCGTTCGAAGAAAAGGTCACGTGTTGTAAATGTGTTTATACTAGAGAACTCTGTAACGGTATTCGTACCTTGTTTTTAAAGAAAAAACTTTTTTCTTTATTCATTGGTAATGTCTACATCCTAGTGGACTTCTGCTTTTTTTAGGCGGCGTACAAAAAGGTAAATTGCTTAGAGCTTGAGAAAAATATTATTATTACTTACAATGATGTTTTCTGAAATATTCGGAGGCGATACAGCTTCGACACTACGCAGCCGCCGTGGTCGAATAAGCGGATAGATTGACAAAACCTAACGGAGAGTCCTATTTTATTCAATACCCCCATTTACTAAGTTTAAGATCTATTATTTAATTAATCCGGTTAAAAAAGAATAGGGTACATTAAAAAAACATTTTTTAATGTGTGTGGATATGTGTGGCGTGCATTTGCGTCCGTTCTTAGTAGGTATAAACCTACGTATGTATGAATTTTATGTATACAATGCATGTCCCCATTATGCATTTTTTTCGCAGAAACAAGGTAATTTCTTCAATAATTGACACGATTTACTTTCCTGTGCCGCCATGGTTGCAAACGATTTGCTGAAAATCTCCAGCCGCGTAGGCTTTTCTTTTCGTTACGGGATAGGTCTGTTGGGG
>MNPL01003967.1:0-23492 GCA_002081605.1 Tropilaelaps mercedesae | reverse complement strand
TATATATATATATATATATATATATATATTGACCGTCTGTTTTTTCCAAATTAAATCAAACGCAAAACCTATTGCGGACACCGAGCATCTACCCAGCAGGTATTATCGCGGTAGTTTAGGACTCCTACTCACTGAAGCCTTGAAACAAAGGGCTTAGGCCAGGGTTTGGAGTGAGTTTGGTATTACTTCAAACCCAGGTATGAAAATGGTATTTTTATTTTTTGCTTAATATATTTTAATACTAAAATAGGTGGGTGTATATTCCAACTATCTGTGTAACTTTAGGCCAAATGTGTTCGGAATTCTATCGAAAAAAGTCATTCTTTTCATTAGAGCTAAATCAACAAAAAGTCATTTACACCTTTTACACATCTTTATCATTTATACATTTATACCTTATGCATCGTAATAACATGCGTTTGTCAAGTTTTTTTTATATTCTTGCATTTCATATGAAATTTTAAATAAAAAATAGTAAATTTCCGTCGCCGCCTGAAATACCCTCGTGAAAAACCAATTCTACAATTGTTTGGTTATGTTTGATTCCTCAGTTACTTTTCAAAGCACGTAATATAAGTAGTGTCAGCTTAGATCCTATTCGTATAGGAAATATTATTTAATAAAATATTCATACTAAATTCGGTCCAATTTTTCTACTTTTTGTATGACTTGTTATCATAACGTCACCAAGCTGGATTCACTTGTAAAGTTGGTAAAGTGATACTGGAAGCAGTAGGCGGTGATTGACCAGAGCTGGCAATTATGGCAAACCGCGTTATATCTATTGTAAAAGTTCTTCCGGGAGATTCCATTACAGGCAGAAACTCTGCAAAGATGGTTGTAAAAATGCCTTAGCTAGCGAGTGGCAATTTCCACTATAACCTAGAATGTCGCTTCTCCCAGAAATCGTCAACAGCTACTATGCAAGCATCAAGCACGTCCGCGGTACACAAAATATAAAATTGGAAACATAGACCTCCGATTGATTATTTAGCATAACGTTTTTATATAGTGCCTTATAGACGTCACTCACGAACAACGTTACTACCTGACTGATATGACCTGGGGAAATACTACCTAGACAGAATGCTGTGATATAGGAAAACGGCTTTAATGATCCAGAAGAAATAAAAATATTAGTATAAAATTAATAAATCTTTTGAGCTTTCGAAAATTTTTTTCCTTTTTAATCATGAGCATTAGCAAAAACGGCGAGAGTTTTTAAATTTTTAATGGATAGACATGTCCAACGCCCAACAAAAGAAAACACTAAACCTTTTTCTCCAACCGAACATACATCTTCAATAATACCGGTTCGATGTCAGTCACACAATCGTAACAGGTCGCTATCAACCCCAGCGTGTGCATTTCAAGAATAAGTTTCATATTCTGGCTATGTCAGTCCCGAATATCTTACCTAACAGGACTTTTGTGATATAAGTAACAACAACTTGAAACACAGAATGTGAGGCAGATAACCCGAAGAAAAATTTTTTCGGCCCTTTAGAACTTAAATTTTAATTGCAAGCTCTGATTACTATTCACTAAATGGCCACACTGACTTGGACTGTTTGGTAGTATTTTCTCAAATGACTGCATTTTATCACTGGCTAGATTGATCTTAATACCTTGTTGGAATGTAGGTTTTCTTCATGGTAGATAATAGAAAAATCAAAACAGCGAACTAATTTAGACTGTTTTAGGTTAAACTCCTTTTGTCGGTTCAAGCGAGACAAATTGTTGCGAAATTAATATAAAAACAGAGAAAGAAGTAAGGTAAAATGTAAACTCTTATTATGTAGAATTATTTATGTTTGAAAGCAAGCCAAACGCAGAATTTTGAGACCTGGAACATCCGCTTGTTTTGTTATATATGGACGAAATTAACGATATTTCCTCTTAGAATGCAGCGACAGTTTCTTTGGCCTTAAAGCAGTTTTATGGACGATAAATATTGGCTGGTTGTCAACATTGAAGAAGTTATTAGACCTTGCTAATAGGCTTGTCGTGTTGCCAGAAAAACTAAAATGTCTAAAATAAAAGTTTAATGTTGTCTTTACGTCACTGATTTGTAGTCCACATCTGACGTTTTACATATTCGGTCAGTCAGAAATTGGTTAATTTTCAAAAATATATCAGTACGCTTTTATCAACTTATACAATTTAATCCGAAAACAAGTCACAATGTCGGTAATTCAAGTGGATGTACTGAACAGGGACATCATTTTGATTATCTGTGGTAGAGTTCTGACGTACGTATTTAAGTGTAAATACGTGGTAAAAAATCATCACTCGCACCTGCGACAAAAACAGTAATATAACAACGAACCAAATTTGCCACCAAGATGGTTAGTATATAGGTTTCTAACGTAGTTCAGCGTGTCAATTTTGTAAACAATGGATAAAAGTGAAATACTGATGTATTTTACGGTGTCTGGGCGTTGTCTTTGATCCCATTTTCGAAAGTAGTTTCAGAATCAGAGGGATAACGTTCCACGAACGTTGATACCACTTTGAAAAATTATTTTAACATTATAAGACCTTATACAGATATTGGCCGGACAAATCGCTCGTATTAAAGGCCTTATACGTTTTTTGCACGGGTTGCAATTCAAAATGCACATTTTCTAGTTTTCATTAAAAATTCAGCTGTGTACAAAACAAGTACACGTGCATATATGTAAGGACCAAAATAAAAATTTGTTTTGGGGCCTGGTTAGTCAACCCTGTTTAGGCCTGCTCAGCAGGATAGAAACAAACCCAAGATAAATATTATTAAATATAAGCTTAAATAGAGCTTAAAGCAACCCACTTTAAAAAATCTAAACTGTAGGAGAATTCAGTGAAAATGTGAATAGGTGAGATTAACGCCGGTAATACAAACGTAGTTGAAAAAAAAAAAAAAACTCGTACCTGAAATTTTAAGTGGTTTGTTTACAGCATCATTAGCACTGCGAGGAATCAAAAAGCAGTGCCTGAACCCGTGGTCTCCACGCTCTCCCCTAGATTAATAATGATTCACCTATTTTTATAAAAAAACGTACTAGTTGGATATACCACTATGCAGCTCTAGAGGTATATCAAATTAATGCCAGAGTGTTTTTACAACGGATTAAGAATATGATCTCGTACTTATAACCGAACTCATCTGCAGTTGAAAAGCATTATACATACATTAAGCATTAATCATCAAATAAATTGTAATTAACTTGTCAACTTTTAAAGTTTTCTATCTGCGTATTCTGTGTTCGCCCTTATTTATTCAACTTATCAACCATAAATAAGTTTCACAAAGAATGTCGTTGGAGACTTCGTTAATTAAACAAAATTCGTATGCAACAATAAGACTAAATATATTCGACAAAGTCGTTAGCGAGGATGTCTTCCTAGGTTTATAAATGGTCTTCCTATTCGATTATAAATAAGTCTATTCTCTTTATTATACTCGAGGTCTTGAAGCAAAGATCGCAAGGTTATATCTCGGGATTTCTTCCAATACGTGAGATGAATAAAAATATAAATTTAGGATCTAAAAGGTTTCTAAGGATCTATTCTATTTATAAATAACGAGTAATTAAGTAAGGTTCATATTCTTATATAGTTTACAGAAAGCTAGATCGAATATTTTTATTGACGGACTGCTTTCTCGGCAAGATTTGAAAGCATTTTAACGTTATTTTTGTTTGTATCGTATATATAAAAAGTCAGTTATATCACATTTTCTGTTTTTTCAGTCTTTCACAGTGGACATGTGTGTATATATATGTGTGTGTATATATATATATATATATATATATTCGTTAAAACTAAGCGAATCAGAGTTACTGTATTGAGTTTGTCTTTTTATTATGATTATTAGACTAACAATAACAGTATTTAATTCTAACCGTTATTCCCATCTTACTTTACCATTTATAGCATTTGCATTTTTAGTGCGTGATACGGCTAAACTAAAAAAATTCTGTCAATAATTTTACAGTTATTGTTAAGGCATTGCCTTTCCTCTACAGTTATTCGTGTATCTTATATTTAAGAAATAACTATACTCTTTATATGCTTGCTTAAAAATGCATACTTTTCTAAAAGAAGCTAAAAAATGACCAAGATGTCAAATGAGCAGGAAAATTGTAGTATAATAACGATAAATGGAGCTGGGATTTAGATATAATATAAAATTTTTTGCAAAAGAGTATTGGCTATCGCGCGTAGCTTATAAACATACGTTTTCTTCACGTGCTAAGTCATAATAATAATAATGAAGATAGCCTGTAGAAACTTGAAAGGTGCGCACAGTTATTAATAAAGTGTCAACTCGTCTACTCATTAATGTATATGGATATTACGTGAAGAAACAACCTTGCACCGCTTCTGCGATTTGCTATTGACCCTGACTACCTTACACAGGTATTTAGAATGTGTTGTATGTATATAAATAAAAAAGTCGATCATAAATTACCTTAAATGGAGACAGAGTGAGTAAAATTGTATCTTTAATTTCAACTCAATTCGTGAATGTTCCTGGTCATGTGCTCCGATGTTAAAAATATTCCTATTGTAGCTAAATATAACGAACAGTTGGTCCTAGTAAGAATTTCCGAAGTTTCAGCAGTGCCAGCATCGTCATCGACAATTCAGCATGCATTCTGCTCTTTGAGTTCAATTCTGTAACAAATGAAGTTCACTTGTATTGTGTGCGCGCAGTATTGCCTGGGTGCACAGTATTAGGCGTAAAATTGCTGGCAAACGGTGGTTTATTCTCCGCCTCCCTCTCTACAGATCGTATTTACTGCGCGCGGCTGCACTTGTGCACCCTTGCCCACACTCGTAGGGCTTGCAGATACCAATACCTACATCAAATTTAAACGTGAAATACGACCGTCAAAAAGCTCAGATCCACCTGCCATCTAAACATCAACATTTAAGAGCATGCATAGGAATAACAACTACGCTGTAAATAGCAAAAACAACAATGACGCCGACACCGACAACAACAACACAACATGACATTGACATGGTAAGGGGTGCAGGTGAATAGGACAGAGTAACGAAATTGGAAAGACATTATAAACATGACCTCATCCTTTTCTCTTTCTGAGTTTTTTGAGAGCTAGCAGCCTCGTGAAACGGTTCAAAAGAGCCACCGATGCGTTCACAAACTTTGAGAGACGCAAAGCTATACACGCCTACAGATCCAGAGCTATATGCTTAAGAGCATAGACCGATGTTCACACAACGAGAAAGCGCAACCATGCGCAGAACCCTCTCATCTCGCTACAACGCTCCTCACCATTGAATACAGCTACTGCTTTAGATTTAAACACATATCTATGATAGAGAAACCACCTTTTTGATCGAGGAGTTCGTCATCCACTCACTTCACTCTCCGCCTTCCGAAGAGGTGCTCCACATATTTAGTCTGTGGGTTTGCATTTTCCTAGATCCAAAGGAACGTAAACTGACCTCGATCCTAGATTAGTTATAGGCCAACAACCAACCCCTTGGATAACTGGGCGATCTTCTTTAGTGTGCAAAAGCCACTCTTGAAATACAAACAGCCGATTCTTAGCCGCAGCCGTACATCAAACCGACGGGTGAGTCTCCACTTAGCTTTCGCATTTCTCTGAATGGTCGCAACCAACAGCTTTCGAACAATTAATTCTGCCAACATTTTTTATTTTAAAGACGATTGGCAATTAACTTATAAAGAGGATTTTAATGCTCGGAAAGAGTTACCTCAGGAAAGAGGATATAGCTTAAACTTAGCTTAAGAAAAATTGACATAGCTTAAATAGCTTGCGTAATGCCTCGTAAAATCTAACGGTACGCAATCATTTTAGACGGTATAAATACGTTACTTCCCGGTGTTGGATAGGCCAAATTTCCAGTAAACAACTGGTCATTTGCTTTTGGGCTGGATTTAGCGCTTTGAGTGAATGCAGCGTAGTCGTGCATCGTTGCGATTTACTATCGTTTTCATCGATATCACTTTCATCATAAAGAGAAAATAATTTACATAATTTAGTGCAATTAATTGGGTTGGCAATACTTTCAGTTCTTTACATACGCTAGTGGGTAAGCTAAGAAATTTGTGTCACCGTGTAACAGTGGCTTGAACTAGGCAAAATATCGAAACAGATATTTAAATAGGGTCTTCATATTTTTGACGCAAATTTTTGTGCCAATAAGCTCGGTTAACAGTGTCACATAGGGTAACATTATATTATGAAAACAGCTTTCTTATGAAACGCTTTCCAAGAGATCCTATGTTAATTATAATTGCGGCTAGTATCATTACTTGTATAATTGTACCGACGTAAAAGTGGTAACTTATATTCCAATCGCTGCGTCATCAAGCAGTCGGTCACCCTGTACCCCTCCAAAAGCAACTCGTCTGCAGCAGGCGGTACGGCAAAGTGTAAGGTATCCTGGTAGTCAGCTCTGAAGGTTGGCCGCCCTACCTTAGCACATGCAAAGGGGTACGGCTATTAACCTTGTGTTTCGACCAATGTCGATGAGGAGTCTCTATTGGCTCCTCGGCTCCGCGGAGTTAGCAGCACTTTGGTGTTGTCTGCGGGGCTCCCTGCTGCTTGGGGTTCGGGCATAATGTGGCGCCTGCCGTTGACTAGCGGTATGTTTTGAGGAATCCAAGAAATTATCTAGACACTTAGGGCTGTGAACAATGAGCGGAATTTTGACAGCAGAAAAATATATATGCTGGCTTAACAGGGTAACCCCGCTTTCATGGGTGCGCTTTGCAATGAATTCTTTGTAGGATTTATTCAGCGTGGATGCTATACACACATGACTTTCATTCATGTAAGTGTATTTATCAGCCATTTATTATCCATTTGGCTGTTGATATAGCCATACATGGCCTTGAAACGTTTTTCATACGATTGCAATCGCGACAATAATGAAATCACGTACGCATCTAGCAAAGCTAATATTGAAACAGAAGCTTAGCATAGATTCTAGCCAAAAAATTGGAAGCAATTAGTGCTTAATTAATGAACAAAGAACTGGTACACTCATAATAAATATCACGAGCTGATATTTTGTTCCTTACTTTGTGCAGGGGTAAGCGCATTTTTCATTCGTATGCAATGATCTACTCAGCTTGCAATCAATAATAAAGCCAATGAAATACTTCACGTGCTATTCTAAGTTCCCAAAAAGGTCCACAAGCAATGCAGCGTTTGTTATTTTTCAAATTTACAATTATAGTTTGAGACGAATACAGTTGCCACACCTCAATGCTGCTCGTACAGAAGTGTTTTAACATTTTAATTAGTACCAACAGCTAAATTTATTCTAATCCCTTCTTCCTCTTCATCCCTCGCTCTCTTTCTATATATATATATATATATACATATATATATACTGTGGATGACTATGAATAAGGCAAACTAAATCAGAAATTATTGATAAGTTTGAGTGAAGGCTAGCACTGCTATCACCCTGCTGCTGCTACCCGCTGCTCGTATCCTCGTGTCCGGCATATTTCCAACGGACTTTGTATTTCGTAAAAATATAGAACGAGTTTACACACGTTTAAGATAATCACATACACAAATATTGTTCACACCCTTTGCATCCCGGATGTTCTGTAGAAAACTGTACCTGTAATGTAAAACTGCATTATGTAGCCTTGTCTATGAGTACTTTTATTTACTACCAATGGACCGTAATATACTTCTAAGAGGCAAGGTTCCAGTAAGATAGATCAACAAAATGTCATAAATAATCACTGGTAAATGCACATTACTCCGAAAACAAAATCCCTATAATTAAGAATTCACTTGCAATAAAATATCTAGAATAATCAAGCTACACAGAACTATGCTGAACTACGAATATCTTTGTTTTACCTTCTCCTATATTATCGGTGATTACTATTATTTAAAGTTTATTCACGAATCAGTGGGCAAACAAGCGTATTTATATGAATGTGTATTATCTTATCATAAATTAAATGTCACACAGCTCTGTTGCGCTTCAGTAAACCAGAGAGTACAGTTCTTTCAAATCCATTTTTTGTTTCTGCTCAAGACAAGAAAGCTATCAGAAAAAATGTATCCCTTTAAAATCACCATAGACGCTGCCTAGACTTTATGTCAGTGAAAACAAATGGAATAATAAATAAAAATTGAGGGCTTTTTTAGACTACATTTTAGCTCACACATGATTTTAAAACATAACAAACCATAAGAGATTGTGTCCAGGCTAATTACACTTTTAGATCGTCTTTTCGTTCTCTACGCTGCTGTGCTTGTTTCTTCCGTTTGACTATCTTATTAAATTCCACAGGATTGTTTGTCATAAGGGGGTAAAAATATGCTTATGAAACAACGTTTTTGTATTTTGCAATAATGAGTGCAGTTGAGATTTTAAATATCCACAAGTTTCGTTATGTGGCTAAATGGGAAAGTTCGACATACCCAAGTCTGAAAAAAGTTTAGGAGAAAAACTTCTGTGTGAATGGTGAAAACCCTCACGGAGCCTCCTGAGGGTCTCGTCATTTATATTAGCTCATCAAAATTTATCAGTCTAGATGCGTTTTCACCTAAACGTCGCCTAAGTATTGTGTTGACGCCATTGACGATGACCATTACGATTGGAGCTGAAAGAAAACGAAGTTAGTTTTGAGCTTCTACTAAAAATAAAACATGAACATAGCAACGTGTTCCCTGTGATTTCCTAAAAGCGGTGTGAAGCGGGTGATCATGTATCTAATGACCACATTCGAAATATTAGATGTACAGAGGTATTTCTGAGTGCCGAAATCAAACGATACATAGTGTTACTAGAGACTGTGAACAAAATTCACATAAGTTGTTCTCGATCTGCAAGCATAACTTGGAAATAGATTTACATAACTATATGAGGGATTGTTGAACAGCGCCCTATACGAAGGATATCGGATTATACACTAAAATGAGGGGCTTAATAACAGCGAGCATGAGGAAAAGGATTGATTGTTGTAAAAGTATCACCTACGTGAGGCAATTGGTTCGCGCTATCGGATGATCTTTGGCGCGATGAGAACTACCGTGAGTATAATTTGCTAGATAAAGGGACGCACTATATCAACTCGAAAATAATCACTAGAAACATGTCGATATATAGAGTTGTCCATTACTCTCTTGACAACACCAGTATTGAATTTTCAGGGGAGATGACGGTCGACATTTCGGATCATCATTTATCAAAGCTGCAGATTGACTGTACTACTTCTGGCAGCAGCCCGATGTCAACGCGGAAAAAAACGTGTAAGTCAGTTTCTTAAAGGGTGATGCTCCACGTAAATAAATATAGAATATTAGAGTATTAATGTTTAATTTGGGTAAGATTTGTGGAAATCGAACTAAGTCTCCCACTGCACGGAATGTTTTATTATTAGCTACTTCACATCGATATTAGGAAAAACAGCAATCAAGGGTTATACCTTTGTTCTTTTAGTATTTTTAAGAACATATTTACCTTAACATATTTATTTTTGTTTTTTTATATGTAGTTAGAAAAACCGTCCGCAACCTGGATTGCGAGCCTCATTTACAACCTGTTTGCCTCTTCATTTTCTCGAGTCATATATGTTGTTCAAAAGTTTGTATTGCGAGATCGATTCCAAAAAGAGCTTAAAACCACACTTCACATCCTTTTTACTCAGTCACCTTACACATCGAATACAGGCAACTAAGGCTCAAATTGCGTACGTAAAGTGAATATATTTTGTAACGTTTTTGTTTCAGCTTGGATACAATATCGTTATGTGTTGATCATCCTGGGCTTTTTCGGGTTAACAGCAGTCTATGGAATGAGGGTGAACCTCAACGTAGCTATGGTGGCTATGGTGAATAGTTCTGCCGTCACTAAAAAGCAAATTACGGGGAACTGTCCAACCCACTCCATTACAACACCTTCGGTCATTGCTTCAAATAATACCAACACATTTGATTCATTCAACGTTAGACATGGAAAGGTAATTATTAAGGTCTTTTGAAAAATACAAACCAACATACGACACAGTACAAAATTCGTGATGCGGTCCTTTGAAGGTGCTGCTATTTAGATCATAATGCTAGTAGTCGTGGCAGTGGTGTGCGGACATCTTGGTTAAATCTTTCCTATCTCCAACTAATATTTCTTTATTTATTCTATTATGCGAAACCGTTTTAGGTTGGACCATTCACATGGGACCTGTATACCCAGGGTGTCATTTTAGGTGCTTTCTACTATGGGTGAGTAGCGTATGTAATAGCTAGTGCGTTTTAAGCATGGCAAAGGAGTAAAACGATGGTCTGCTGCCGAAATTTTTATTATTGAGGATGATCTTAATTGGTATTAAGTAGGTGGAACGTTAATAAATAAGTTAACATTGGATGCAAGTTTCCGGGTTTAAGCTGTTGAATTTTTTTTATACAAGTGATAATTACATTTTGTGATGATTTCTTCGTATAATTTTTGATATCTACGTCTTGACGTGTTACGAAGTGAAGCATCAATTGGCAGCAAAACGATCAACGCCTAGCAATGAAGGCGCGGGGCCAGTTTAGTAGAGGTTTGCTTATGCCATGCATACTGCAATTCTTTTAACACTGTCATTCTCTGACACTGAGGTTTCTCCCATATATATGTATATCATAATAGTACCACTTGTTATTGTTATGGTGTCACTTATTTTTAAATCAATTTTATCACTAGCTATATCATCACTCCGATCCCTGGCGGCCGTATGGCGGAAAAGTACGGCGCAAAATGGCTCTTTGGATGTGGTACCCTTCTGACTGGACTTCTCAGCTTACTAATACCTGCCGCATCGACTTACGGAGGAGCTACCGGCCTTGTCATCGTTCGTATACTTCAAGGTCTTGGTGAAGGTAACCCTAACTTGTTACTTTTAAAGCGAGCTTTGCGGAAAACCTTAAAAATTAATCTAAGTCAAATCCGGAAAATCAAGTTAATCTAAACTTGATTTTCCTGTTCGTATCAGGAGACGTTTACGTACCGGGAACGTAAAAATAAGCTTACTTGGTAAGAAAGTATGCTTACAGTTTAGGAGTGTGAACGGTAGAAACTCGGTTTTCCGTATCATGCAGCAGGCAAATTCTATTGAATTAAGGTAAAATAAGCTTGATCAATTTACAACAATATGGTTGTTCATTTAATTTCAATCGTGAATGCGCTCAAATTGATCACTATTGCTATTTTCACAATTTTGTAGTCCACTTGTTATAGCTACTTGTTTCTTCACAGTTTTTTTTATCTCTATTAATCTATTCGCGGGCTTTTTCATTTATTGAGTAATTTCATCTTGTGAATGCGTTTTCCGGCGATATACAAATACTGTGCAACCCATTCGTAATAAAAATTGCTTTGAAGTATAAACAACAGTTTATGCTCTCCAGCGCCTCTGAATGCTACGATTTCCCGCCACTGTGTCTATTATAGAACAAAAAATGCCTGTGTAACAACAGAAGAACAACTAAGTCAGCTTGGAGTCGCACTGTGAGTGTTGCTTAGCTAGAGAGGTATATTTAAGCCCCTTTTTTTTATTAAGCGACGGAGAAATGCTCATGCGTATCCAGTTTTACAGGCTTGTTTGTGCCAGATAACGTGGAGCTCAAAACGCACGCCACATACGTTGCACCACTAAGATATACGCCGTCTTGAGCACAAAGGTTAACTAAAACTACTTATTGTATTACTGCAGTCAGTTCCGCTTACAAGCCTCTGAGGTAGCCGCTCGGGGCCTCAGGTCCCCCTCTTATTTTTTCTTCTTCTCCTTCCTCAGTGTCAAACCTATTTGTGCTCTCCCTTCCTCTTTCTCCTCATAATGCTGTTAAAAACAATCCACTACCTTTTTTCATGTTTGCCCTGTCTTTATCATACATTACACTGCTCGCCTCATAATTTCATTCCTTGAAGACTCGCCATTTTGCCTCTTTGTTTTTGTAGATCCTCGTACTAATGCATTGTATGCCTGAGGTAAAGAGCATGTAGTCTCGACTGATGCTTTTCCTATTTTTCACTATAAACGTTTGGCCATGACTCTACAAAGCTTGAGCTATTCAGTAGTGTTCTCTCTCTTATCCGTCATACCAACCTTTTAAGCCCGGAATGTTCTAAATTGTTCTGGACGGCTGTATTATGGTACAATCCCTAGCGGTAGGGTTTGTCCATTCTTCCTATGTAGAGTTTGCCAGCGTGTCTTAGTAAGATTCAAGTTGGCGTGGATACATCTTCTGATCGTTCTCAATGCTGGCTCATAACGACGAAACATATACAGCATTCGATTTTGTCACTGCCGCATCAACTGGCGCTCTTTACAGAAACTGCATCGGCCCTTGGCAATATTTTGGCTAGGTTTCGCGACACCTGCCCAGCGCAAACAGAAACTCGCGTCCCGTGCTGCGCCTTTATTAGCCTTTTATTCAGTTGAACCCCTAAGCATTGTACGCTTTTTTTAGGTCGGATCTGATATTTGTCGAAACTAGAGCAAGGTCCCACACCATCTTTCGGCCAGTCAGAAAAACCGCTCTTGCCAGAGCTTAAGTTTCAACTAGCTTCCCATACTTTGGCCACTTTAGGGAAAGCTTCCGTGGCATTGCTCCTTAATATCTCCATAGTTCGGGCCTTGACCACCAGGGTCAAATCATCCGCATATGTAAGCAACACCATCCTGACCGAGAAGGACCCGAGTTTTTCGGTAACAGCCTCAAGTCTTTAAATACAGGGCATGTTGCCCGTGGCGCTCAAGAGGCAAGTGGGACGTTGAGCCGTCGAGTCACTACCGGTTACGCACTTTGGTACCTATACTAGTTTCCCCTTCCTTCACAACTCCGGGAAGTTTCCTGTCCTTATTAGCCAGGTAAACAATCTCTAATTTTCCCCGGAGTAGAGTTTACTTTGTTTTGTAATCTCGCTGCTATTTGCTTTTAATGTTTTCGCAGGCGTAACATATCCCGCAATTGAGGCGCAAATAGCCCATTGGGTTCCGATTAACCAAAGAGCAACAGCCATATCGCTGATTCACACAGGCGGTTTCTTTGGCGTCGCGATCGGCATGTACATTTCGGGCGTGCTAGCTGCCAGCGATATTTTAGGCGGATGGCCATCTATCTTCTATTTCTTCGGAATTGTAACGGCATTCTGGTTTGTTCTCTGGGCCCTTTTAATATCCAACCGGCCCGACGATCACCCATGGGCTTCACAGGAGGAAATTGACCTCATTCTAAGTGATCTCGGCGATCAAAAACCAAGTCATGTACGTAGAAAAGCAAAAAATAATGTATTTTGTTTCAAGCTTCGATCATTAATTTTACACTTCATATAGCATTGCTTGTTTCAGTTTATAATAAACGTAAACCGCAAATTTTGGAAATGTTGGCTCTGCACTATACGTCCGATTCGATCAAGTTCCAAGTTTTTTATTTTGACGTAACTACAAAAACTTGGGTTAAAGCCAGAAATTGGCATTCCTAGCTCTACATCTCGACGTACCTAGCCTACCGCAGGAGGGTTTCCCAGAAGATTGCATACTCTGTACTAATTCATGTTTTTCAAAGAGTGGACAACAAAAAAGTGACTTTGTCTTAGCTAAGACCTTAAACACGCAGTTTATGCTGAACAATTGCAAACTGAATGGTAGCAAGCATAATGAATAACACTTCATTTCTTTCTACATGTATTTAGGCTTCGTACACCCCTTGGAAGAAAATACTCACGTCTCCTGCCGTATTTGGCGTGATTTGCGCACATTTCGGCACCCACTGGCTTCAATACATTCTAGTCACCGATTTACCTACATACCTCGGAACAGTGCTCAACTTTGACATCAGTGATGTATGGCATGGCAATATTCATTTCGGGTTTTCCTAGCTTGCAAGCAGTAATATAAATACCTTACACGATAGCAATGACATAATGCGTTGTAAAATATTAATTAACAGAACAAGAAGCACACGTAAGCACATTAAATTGTGTGAATGTTCGTATATTCAATATACAAAAAAGTGACTATACACTTTAGAGCATTTATACAATCATATGTGGTCAAATTTTTTCAGATATTTTATATTGCTAGGTTGATCTTCTGCTATTTTGCATGGAACATAACTGGCACACATTAAAACTAATCTTAACATCTATATATTTAAGTTAATATAGAAATACATATAGAAATACATATTCAGTTGAGTTTTGCATTAATGCCCACACAACTAGAGTGTGTTGGAAAGTGTCGTTGAAGTATCCCACTTGTTAGATTCTTATACGAAACTTAAAAACACTTTTTCAAATGTTATTAAAGCTTTTATAGTGTCTCCGGAGTGAATGCTGACTGATTAAAATCGTTCGCCTTCTGCTTGTCAGGTTACATCTGATAGCTACGAAAAAAATCACGCAGTTAACAAAACTGTTATATGCTGTGGATATAACGACAGTTCTATACCCACGTGCGGATCTTTAACCTAGATTTGACAATTTTGCCTATTTATGTGCCAAGACTAACGTGACACGTAGAAGAAAAAGCTTAGAAATCAGTTGTTGTTCACGTTAGAACCACTGACAAGTTAGAGTATCCCCAGAACGCGCGTTTTTGTTTTTTAAATAAAATCTGAACAGTGTATGGTTTTTAACGAGATTTCCCGAAACTTATGTTCAAGTGTCACAATGTCGGTGTAAAACATCGCATACAAACTTATTTCTATGTTACTTGCTATATGCTACGGAGCTATAGTTATTGAATCAAATTAAAATTGACACCAATTATGTCCCAATAAAGAAGTAATTAAATTTCAATTAGAAGTGATTTTATGCTCACCGTTCATATATATATATATATATATATATATATAATGCTCATATAGGTCAAAACAAACGATAACGATCTTTTCTCAAAAATTGTGTTAATAGTATTTTCAGTTGTCTCAATTGCTAACACTTCGCGAAGCGTGAAACAATTACCAGGCGGCATTCATATCCCAACATGACGCGTTTTCTTCTCCATAATTTATAGTAAGACTAAAAAATAAAAATCAACTTGCATACTTATGGTTTTATTAAATACAGATTTACAATTCTGACATTCATTCGACAGAACGGCCTTTACTCTGCTGTTCCGTACACGGGCGCGATCGTAGCAGGGGCTCTATCAGGACCTGCGGCAGACTGGCTACGCAGAAATCAATACATGACTGGAACCAATATTCGGAAGCTTTGCAATGGTTTAGGTAGATGAAATTGTTAACAGTCTTTTGTCGTTTACAGCTATCACTCAAATATTATTACCATGTTGAGTATGATTTATCGTTATCATACAAACTCCTGTTGAATCAGAAATGTATTATCGTGTATATTACGAAGATTAAACTAGCTGCTTCCGGCTTTGAAATTCAATGCGCATATAGTAGTAATTATGATATTGGGTTTATAGAATGTGGTATCGGGTGTAGCGATCACAACACCATATAATATTGCATATATTAAAGATCGTATTTTTTAAGCATGGGTTTAACTTAAAACTCGTTTTTATCACCGCATGTTCTTGTAGCCCATCTGATACCTTCGATCATGCTTATTAGCGTCGTAAAGGTAGCCGGATGCGACGGAAGCCTTTCGCTTGTCCTGTTCATAACAGCGGGAACTATACGGGGCATCTCAGAAGCCGGATACATGAGCATACCAGTAGATATGGCGCCCGATTATGCTGGCACCATCCTTGGAATCTGTGTCTGCATTGGAAATACCACCGGGTTTCTTGTACCTTGGATTACTGGCGCAATTATAGAAACGCAGGTGAGCAGTTCTGTTACGATACTGCTGTTGCTATCAACAATTCTGCCATGCGAAGTACTTGAAATCAATGCATGCCTGGTGTGTGTACCTTGGTGGCTTGGAGACTATATTTCGACGCCTGTATTGATCGATTCAAATTTATTTTGCTTCTGTTTCACTTCAGAACACAACTACTACATGGTCATATATTTTTTATCTGGCTGGTGGTATTGGACTTGTGACCGGTGTAATGTTCCAGTTATTCGCTTCGGCGGAAGTCCAGGAGTGGGGTCTTGTATCTAAAGGCACATCAAGTGATGAAGGAACCTCTGGAAGCAACAGTTATGAACCACCCAGAAACACCGACAAAACGATTCTCACTAGCCCAATCTAGATTTATCTCTTAGTGACCTACTTATAGCTTAAAGGATTATTCTGAATGTTTAATATGTGTACATAGTCTGTATATATGCGACTACAGGTTATTAGAAATGTACGCGCTGTACAAATAATAGTCATTATGTCTGATATAGAGGATTATAGGAACGTAAGGACAAAGTGTTTTTCGCAGTGAAATTATGGTTAAAAAACGTTTGGTGTTTCAGTTGATGCTTTCAATCCAGATATGCTCTCAAAATACGTCCTTTAGTACTAATGTAAGTGTATATTAGCTAAACAGAAGAATAAATTTAACATAAATATATCGATGCGTCCCAGTTCTGTAAAAATAGAAATATGCCTTTAGATAAATAAAGAAATGAGTGCCGTTTTAGTAAGGTTTAAATAAATTACACTGCTACTAAGAAATCCTCAATCATGTATAGTGGTCGTGTCATTGGAAAGTCAGAGAGTTTCGAACGCGTGTTTGTTTTTGACGATGGTTGACTTCAATTTCTTGTGCCTTAAACGATACCAGTTCGCCCTCTGTGTTAGAAAGCTCGCTATTTTAAAATCGAATTATTTGATGTAACGTTTATCGGCGTCTTTAAGGAAACGCGTGTGCCTAGTACTGTCATTATTCTTTGAAACTGCCATTTTAATGGTGTGTCACTGTAATACTTCCCCAACGTTCTAGTATGTCAACAAAAGGATGAAAAGTGATAGGGAGTTTACGAGAGATTTATAATGCTTCAAACTGGAGTGCATGTATTACCCTATTCCCAGATACTTCTGTCAACTTAAAGATAGATTATTCATCTCAATATTCTTCCCCCAGCCTAGGAAAATAGCATTACTATTAAAAATTTGTCAACACACAGGCTTTCTAAATTTGGCCAATACTAGGGAAATAGATATACTGAACTTGTAGTTAAACACGCGAACTCTATGAATCTATATTTACATGTTAGGGTTTTTTTTAAAAGCAAGGATATTAGCGCAGTATTATTTTGGACAATTGGGGTTGTCTGAACGAGATTACCATCAACTCTAACTTACATAAGATATATGACACTAACTAATATATGCTCAAGAGAGAGTTTTTAACAAAATGCTTGCATGCTTGCATCCTACTAGACTCACGTTCTCTATTAGATAAGCTCAGTTGAGAATAAACGTGTTTATTGATTAATCAACTACCTGACGTAAACAGGACGGAAAAAATCTATAATCTGTAGCATATAAGCAAACAATGCACGACAGGGTACATACCTATCAATTATCTTCCTGTAGGAGGCCATACATTTTAGCGCGATTGAGGCTGGATTTAAGCACAAGCGGCAGACAAAGCCATGCTCATGATACTTTTTTCGAGCTAGGCTACAGTGCGAAGTTCGGTAATTGCGTATTATTCGGATTACAGTAGTCGTGGCCCCGTTACTCTTGGCGATTTCAAGGTGCTCCGACAAAAGTGTTTGTGATTCAATCTATGGATATTGTTGCATGCAGTCAAGATGACGAGGTATTTGACCAGCTAGAATACACTAGGTATTCCATGTTGGAGTCATTGTTTGCCACTCGGTTTTCTGAGCATCCATAAAAACTTCGTAGAATTCAAATTCATGAAATACCCAACAACGAATGGGGGAAGCGGGCCTTGACATGCACGTATTGCCATCGGCCCATCAAATACAACGACAAGAGCTGGATGACAGAACTACCAAGTTTAAGGCTTACAAAATCTTTTAAAAGAGTTTCTGGACTTGGTCTGTTAAATGCTTCTGTTTATACAATTTTTCGAAAGAATTTCCAGTCTCATTCTGTCATATATACAGCTTAATGACCTTGTCCTTCGTATATATATATATATATATATCCAGTTTCCTACAAGTAGATAAGAACAATAATAAAGTACTGTGCGAATTACACAAAATGAAAAAAAGGAAACGAGGTTTTTTAAGCTGCAAATTTCACCGAATAAGACAAATTCTTTCCGAAAATTTATATTATATAGGACCAAAGTGTAAATATATACATTATACAAATATTTCCTAAAGTTAGTGATTACCTTAAGTCGGACTTAGTAGGAAGGAAAAGATCTGCCTCAGATCAACAGACCTATTTCAAAATACTTCGACGCTTCGAACTCTACCAATTTATGCGCCACCACTACACGGAACACACCGTGTGTTCGACCAGTTGACCAGTGGCTTGAGTCTGTCAAAACGGTGAATAAACGAACAAGCAGGCTATGGCTATAACACTTTCAAGACGACCGAAAATCGTTTTGATACCCTTTTGTTAACATTTCTACTTGTAACTCTAATTTCACACTCATGCACGTGATGTACCCCACTTCGCTTTTCCGACAACCCAAAGTACCAAAAAATTTCAAAGACTGTTTATGTTTTACAATGACCTTATGTTAATGAATAATAATCACAACTCTTCATTTTTAAAAATATTCGCGTTAATTAACAAAATAAATAAACCATTCATTCAGTTGTCTTTGCTTTCGAGTTAGTATAATTGATTGAAAAATATGTTTTAATTAGTGTATAGTACAACTAAATTATTTATTTTTGCACGTATATACTGTTGCCCCAATGTTTGTGTGTCTTCGAGTTTGGTAATCGTGAAGTATATAGAGATGCGGAAGCTGGATCAAATATGGAGAAAACTGAAAAAGGAGTATACAAGGTAATCCTTTCGTCAATCTTCATTTCATGTTTATATTTTTTTAATATTGCCTAAACGCCCTATAAGGTCCTGTTGCAGCTTCGTATTCGTGAGTACCGTGAGGGTCATACGGCCCGTAGCCCCCATCCCTGGGGTGGTGCTCCTCCTGCCGTCCATAGCTAAGGCCAACTTGTGTGTATCTGGAAGATCATATTTAGGAAGTCGGCAATGAAAACACTAATGTATGGAAATATATGGGCTTTCATTTACGCCACATCTTCGTTATTATTCAGCTTCAATTTATTAAATTGATTAACAAAGGAATTTAAAAAACGATATTTGCATTCAAGCAGGGCTACCCTTGTTGTATTCCTACAGGTTTTATTATCAAGCTTGAGACGAAGGCTACGCTTTCACTAACCGCACTTTCCCAACAATATTCTCCTTAGATGGTTTATTGTAAAATAAACTTACCTGTATCTAGGTTGCTCATGAACGCTATTAGATAGAGATGTACTAAATAACTGTGCATGGGGTTTACCCAAGCTATCTTGACCAACGGGACCAAGGCTATACGCTAGAGCCTGTTCGAAATAACCACAGAATATTACAAATGAGTGAGTGAGAGAAATAGTACGTTCTCATAAAAAGGTTCCTGTAGGAAAATATCAACGTAAATAACGAGTAAAGATGTGTGTGAGGCTAAAGTATATATTAGTAGATGTGCTAATTTTTTCTTCATTAAATAACGATATCTGCATCACGTGAACTGTTACGAAATTATCATTAATAATCGTTCTTCGTGAGTTGACTCGACAGTGTTATGCAAAAGCTTTTGCCACAAATATATTTGAGATTTTGAGAGGCTACACAGACATATGCCAGCATAAAGCGATACCCTTTATATTAAAATTAAGAGAAAGATCTTAAATATATTTGTGGCAAAAGTTTCAACATAAGACTGCCCCCTGGCAATTTCTACAAAATTTCCTCCTCACTAATAACCAAGGACTTGTATTGTCTTCAAACAAAACGCACCTTTCCGACCGTTGTGCCCTCATATCCGTTCAGGAACTGAGATGACACCTTCCTTTGGCGCTTATAGACCCGCTCGCCTTGATATTGCTCGATACCTTGGTTTTGCAAAAAAGGTGCTGCAATAGATGTCAGAGCAACTACAGGCGGTGATATTAACGAGACCTGAGGTGACTGACACCAATACAATATTTATTAGAAGATGTTGATTTCGGTAAGGAAAAATAAATTATGTCCTTTCTGCATAAATCTGTTGATATTGAAAAATATTCATTGTATGTGATTTTGTATAATTTTTTAATATTGTCTACTTCTACAGCGCAAAAGGGCCACGTTTGAGTAGATGTTTCCCTACGTAAAAAATGCAGAACAGCTAATTAGTTACACTCTCATATATATACGAACTAACCCAACATGATATAATGATGTGCCGTGGCTCTAAAGTTCAAAGTGCTAGTTTATTGTACAAAAAATTCTAAGTTTAGAAGTATTTTATATGTGTTTTGTAAAAAATGTACTATATTAGATAGCTTGTTTTTAATTATTAAATAACGTAGAGGCCAGTTCATTCACCTGATGGAGTAAAGTGCGCGATGCTGTTGGGTGCGGCAGCCCAGGCTCATATTCGAATCTTGGTGCAAAAGTTCTACTATCTGACCGGAAGTAATGTCCTGATGTGAATAAAAATCGTACATTGCCAAAATGCGGTGACGCAAAGAATTTGCTAAAGTTGAAAATCTGAAACAAAAAGTGAACGCTCGCTCGGCTATAGTTCTACTTTACTAAGAGCTACATACATTTTTAATTGCTGAATTAGGTAGGCTTTAGCTCCAATGTTGAATTAACACCGTACTTCAGATATATTTAATACTGTATATGCATCGTATGCTGTCTGAGAAGGCTTTTTCTTATAAGGCACCGTAAAGGTCTTCTTTTTGTCTACAACTGTATTTAAAAGTAGCCTATACAGGAAAGTTGAGTTGGTTTGACTCACTGACTATCTGGACCCGTTGAAGGCATACGGAGTTGCAAACGCGGACAGATTTATTCCTCAAATGAGTATATACTTAAGTCCCTATATCAAGTCTTCTGCCTGACCCAAGATTTGATCGATATTTAATACGCATTCATAAAGACTTAAAACTTTATCTATACAGGCCAGTAAATTGCTTGTAACTCTTTGGAAAGAAATTCCAAAAACAGCAAAATGTAAGTGAAACTAAACACAATGAAATCGCCCGATTGTACTCACTGACGTTGCTACAAAAATAAAGAAAAATAGTTCCAGAAATCTTCTATAGATGCCATAGGAATTATTTTCATTGAGCGCTTTCGGTATCAATCGACACGCAACTAGCATCTGTGAAGCCAATACAGTTATTGCCAAAAAAGGATTCGGAAAAGCTAATAAAAATCACTGTTATTTTACCTCACAATAAAATGCCAAATGTTAAATCAGAGAGTTATCCAGTGATTATTTTCTTCGGATTTGAAGTTTATTATTTGCACTGAGAGCATATGCCATAGCCTTGAGATACTCTCCACCTAAATCTTGCAATTTGTAACACCACAAAGAGGTGAAACAACTAGCAGAAAAGATATTAAAAGGCAATATATAGGTAAAGTAGCTAAAAATATATAGATTTTCAGGAGATCTTTTTGAAAGTATTGAACGGTTATGGAATGCAACAAAAAGATTGTTTTTTGCACCTTTTTTAAAGAATTAATTTAAAAAGTTTGATGACAGCGTTGAGTTGAACCGTACCGTGTGAAAAGATATCAACCAGAGCACGGAATACTAGTTTGTTGGAAGTTAGTCTACTCAACTTTAGTAATAATTACAAGTAGACCATTCTGCATGCTTTCCTGCGTTACAAATATTGGAACTATAATAATGACGGCGACAATAACAACAACAGCAACAACAACATATGTAACCATTTTAGGAACTTCAGAAGACCCTATGCATCTCTAAGTTTTTAGTTTGCAAAGTATAGACGCTTTCCTAATATTTTTGGCACTCCAATTTTTGATGCGTGCCTGAACAACACCGTAACCCATATAAACTTGTTTTCGTGTGAATGGGCTTTATCAAAAAATATTATATTTCTTTCAATTTCCGAGCCTGTTAGTGTATCGCGACATTACATTACCCCAATCAGAAGGTCACTACAAGCAACAGTATAATCTGCTCACCTAAAGTCACTTTGCTTAAGTACAATTTCCATTTTCTACAATCCTGTTATTTAACATCACTGTTAGTGTAACAATTAAAAACACTTGACACCGAAGTTCTATTACAAATAGAAAATTTTCATTGGCGTGAAATACTAGTGAAGTTCATATTCTTAATTTCCGTCTTTTGTGTTTATCAAGAGTTGCCTAAGCCGGTTTGCAGACTCTTCTTTTATGTCAGTTTGACTTTCCTAGCCTTCGAGACAGCACAAACGGCTTTTTCCTTTGAGTGCTACTGCCAGCATTATTATCTGCTGATGATCTCACCGTCAACAGAAATATTGGTTCTATTGTGAGGTTTACTTCCATGGTCATCGGTCAGCCAATGGAAGCCACGGATTCGCTGTAATGGTAACCATGCGCGGTCATTTTGAAGATCGCTTCTCAAGACTCCATAAAAAGGTAAAATTCGGAAAATTGATAATAGTGATAATAATAACAATAACCAAAATAATCGCAATACTATAGCACATATAATTATAAGAAATTAGCCCGGATCACTTTGTTCAGCACTAATTAGTTACCAGTTAATCGTTACTTCTTTTTTTAGAACTGACCATCAGCCAACATTTATCGTTCGCGGTAACACTTTTTGCATTACTTTGTAAGACGGATTCCATATGAATTTAAATGTGCACCGGCGGGGATCAACCCGTGCACCTCCTACGTGTCACCTCCGGTCGTAAGGTGCACATGAATGCACAGGCTCGACAGCTAATCGGTTCCTAGTCGGTGCCTAACACTGCGATGCTGCCAATTCCATCCTTCTTCAGTATAGACAAGACTTTCAATAGATATTGCTGCCAAAGGATTCCAATATATAGATGCATTTATATACTACACCATATAGACATATGTATATATCAATTTATAGAATAGTTTATTCCTTACATGCAGTTATCTGCTGCACTAACTGTATAGAACCCTGTAGCATTGATTCGTAGTGCTCACAGTCTAGTAGTCAGTACTTTTTTTCGTTTTCTATCATCATACTCCAAGGAACAGTAGCGGATATATTAGAGTAAGCTTATATGTAAAGTTTAGGTAGTTAGTCACCATTTGTAGTAGAAAAAGAAAACACATGCCACCCGAAACTACGTTTGTGTACAAAACACCAAAATAATGTTTCATACAGATTCTCCTAAATTGGGGTTACTAGGTGTATTCTTTGTGGCATGTGTCTATGATAAATTAATAACATGCGTTACAGGTAACTTTATTATGCTTCTTTAAGCTTGCAGTTCGCAAAGTGCAAACGGTGTTAATGCTATTGGCAATCCTATTTATGATGCATGCCTAGCCAATGCCGCGGTATATATTAACTTCGGGTATAATTCGTTTACGTCCAAATTGTATATATAAATATATATATATATATATATATATATATA
>MNPL01003960.1:0-18198 GCA_002081605.1 Tropilaelaps mercedesae | reverse complement strand
TATATATATATATATATATATATATATATATATATATAGTCTGCACATAATTTGACGCAGCGTACATACTGACTTGGTTCAAGCTGAAGGTGATATATTATGTCTATGATGATTCGTTGTTTAAGCAAGCGACGCTTTATTTATTATGCATCATAGCGCACATCACGCAGTGTTGCTATGTTACGATTCTGCACTTAGGTCGTTTACTCATAATATCAGTTAACTTTTCCTATTTAGGCCGCTGGAACGGCTGCATCAAAAGGCTTTTCCAAGCCTTCCGCTCATTAGTAGCCTACATACATTTCTCAAAGAAAATAGGCAGACACAACTGTCGCAAATTTTAATTTAGTTCAATTTCGTCCCTAGACTTTCCTCTCGGAAGATGAGAATTGAAAATTTTCTCTATCAATCACCTATGCTGCGTTCTGCATGTGTACGTGTGCTATTAAAAGAAGCGGTGGATGTTGTATTTAGTAGCTTCTGACTCCCAGCGATGTTCGTCTTTCTAGGCAGAGAGCACGAAGACAAACTGCTGTTGCTCATTTACTGCTTAATCTCATTTAGCCTGGTCGTTGCCGCGATATCCTTTGGTTGTTGTCTAAGGTGACGAAACGAGTTTAAAAGCCCATATTTAGCTGAAACTATTTCTAGATATTCGCACACAGTTAGAATCAAATGGAAGGTAACAAGCAGACATATTGTGTATTTAAGTCCACCTAACGATTTGTTAAAGCAAGCAAGATGTATTTCAATAGGAGCCTCAATTAAACCACGTAGGCTGCATATCACAAAAAGTAAATTACGCAGCTTGTAATTATTACCAGCCACTACTTGTTAAGTAAATAGATAAGGACAGGCCTACCCAGATAACTCTAGTTTCAGGAAAAAGTAATGTAGGTCTCAGAAGAAAACCCAAATTACCTATTGATCGACCTCTTAAGTGATAATATATAGAAAATAGGGGCTTTCGGTTGGCCAATTAGGAGGCCTCTGGTAAGTGTGGAAAGACCTTTGAGAGCATTGTAGCGAACTCAAGGCAATCATTAGGAAGCCTATTAGCAAGACGGCATGATCACGCATCAGACTAGGTGTAGTAAATTATACCATAACGTTCCTATTTGTAAAAGTGCAGAATTACCATAACCATCATAACAGTACGATGCTCATATGAAACTCAGGTGGCCTAGGCTTGAAGCTATAAATTTGTATTACTTCCATTTTGCTGTGGAAGAATTTGTGGAACTCTTTGCTCGTGCTTTTTTCTTCAAAGATTAAGGACAAATTCTCAGGGACACCAAACCTGACGTCTAGGTGTATAACTGGTAGTGTCAGACTGACTAAACCCCAGACCGACTTGAAAATAACTTGGCACATTGACCAGAATTGTTTATACGAATACTTCGGTTAGCTGAATGAAATATCTGGCGATAGCGCATTCATTTTATGCGCTGAAATGAACGTATCGTTCCTTTGCAGCTGCGGCCAATAGTTCCTATTGGACGCCATTTATTATTGTTTTATTGGTAAGTACAACGCATTTTTAGAAGTCTTCACATCTTTGTTTGCAAAAATCAATGTTCATAGTATTTATATACGAATGCGTTGTCTCTTTATTATCGCCTAGCCTTTTATCGAGCGAAGTGAAACGGATTTATTTCAGCATTTCGTCCATGTCTGCCGTCATCCAATTTCAAGTCTTGCTTCCGACCATAGGTACGCGCACAGAGCAATAGCAGTAAAGACACCACATGCCGTGAGCGGGTGTCGAACGAACCGGTAGCGTTGTCAGGTTAAAGCCAAATACAACCGAAACTCCGGATTCTTGCATGCATATGCTTTGAACATTTGCCTTTTACGGTGGGTCTACTGTTTTTAGCGCGTGTAGATTTTATTATGCGATTTTGGTGTTGTTATCGTCGTTGGTCGTCTTTTTTTCTATGTTGTTGATAATGATGAAAATGTTTCATGGGAACACGTGCATATGTTCTAAAAGTGGAGTGAGGTGAAATTTCATATGAGATTCCTCTGCTATTCAACCATTCGTCTAGGCTCACCTCAGCTGGGATTGCCAAACTCACATAATCTTGAGGGTCCGCCAGCCGTAAGGCAGCAGTAAGGCTTTAGTAGACGAAGGCGTCTTTTTAAGTAAGCACATAAATGCAATAACCGCTAATACCAATAGGTCTAAATTCGCTAAATAAAAAAATCTACATGCAGACCCAAGAAGAGTTTCTTCGACCGCTCAGGTCTAAACAGGCGCACCATTGCAACAGGTAGATGGATGGATGCAACTGCAACTTGTTCGTATTGCCCAATTGTGGTGAACAATTTCTATAACTACACGTCACAGGCGATGTATCTAGTTTCTCTAGTACAATATTATACTTCTGCCCTTCATAGCTCAGCTATGACCGTCGCATTGCGATCCAATACGATCTTTTACCGTCTACCTTTCAACCAAACGGAACGTAGCTTCTCTCGACTCGTTTGGTGGTGAAACTTCTATATGATAGGCCAACGAACCACATATACCTGTGGTGATGCTAACTGAAGGTGACTGTCGAAGGGCTGCCACTCTCCGCCACTCCACGAACCTTTTGCAGGGCTTGTGTAGCATACTGATCAGCAGCATGCATCAGACGGTCAGACATATATGTAACACGAGTCCATCTGTGGCTATTCCTTATCCACTGAGACGTGAACTGCATTGCAAAGAGAGCACTGCAAGCGTGGCGATGCTTAGGAATTCTTCGATCATAGAGAAAGGACCTAGAGAAAGGAAGCCCTTTCTAGGATGTTACAGAATAGTATAACTATCATTATTTGTTTATATGTGTGGTTTTTTTGGGAAGTTATTGGGGAGGGGCTTAAGAAAATGCCCCGCTGACGGCCTTCAGTGATTCGTGTAAGGTGCGCAGCCATTCAATGCGGGTTCTTCTCCACTAAGTTCGAAAACAAATGCTACCAAATCCTTGTTTAGTTAGTAATCCGTTTTCATCGATTGGTGCTATGAAACGATGTGAAAAATAAGAGCCAATTGTTCACCGGGCCGGAACACTAGATAGAGATACAAATTATGTATTATTGAACTGCGTATACACAGAGCTGTCATCCACTTTAAATATGCTTTCTAGAAATCGCCGTTGCTCGCACAAACTCGTCAGGGACTGAATCAACTCAAGCCGGGCTATTGTATACATTTTTTCAATTTGACCGACTTTAGCCTCGTTCGACGATACCGATGACACGTTATTACACTATACCATACGGAGAAATAAAGATGTCGGGAGAATTCGATTTGGGCCGCTACAACATCTGTATCTGTCTGTGTCTGAACGGTTAAATCATACGCCACTTTAAGGTTACATAGTTTGATTTCGTATAATGCTCCTTTTTTCGGCCCAATGTTGTAGCCAAATACATTGGGCGGTATTAAAAAAAGTTGTACCCCCTGTAACGTTAGGCATACTCAAAAAAATCTTACTGTCTTATAAGCTACTGGGACCGAGCACATACATTTTTCGAAGATGTTACTATATAAAGATTATCTTTGTATTCTCTGCCGGAACAATTTAGAGTTTTTCTGGATGAAGCTTTTCTGAGTTTCATATTCTACATTATTTGACGCCTTTGAGATATATAATCAGAATTTGGATCAGAATCAATGTTTACAATTCCATCTGTATCCCTGGATTAGGACTGCAAGGGTTTAACTCCCAGTTGCTGTTTAGTTTGATTCGCTTAAAATCGTCTGGGTCTGCTTTTGGGTTTACGTTTAATTACACACCATGTATATTTTGCCTATTGTTAGGATAAATCATGATTCCGCTGACACGTAGGAAAGAGAAAAAGAGAGAGAGAAAAGGTGGAAAAATATGCAAATCTAAAAATAAAAACCAGTAGGAATTTTTGCCTTAGCCATGGTCGTGAATCACTGAGTGATGTGAAACATGCGCGTGAAATACGTAACATCGAACGCATAGTACATTTATAGATTCGTCCGGTTCCCCGGCGATTTAGACGCGCTATATATAGAACCGTTCATCTCATACAAGTGCATGCTTCCACTCGTAGTGATTGTTGGCTGAGACGGGATATGACCGTTTCGGTGGGGCGATGCGACAGGTGGCTTTCGACTGATTTGCGTAGGCGGGCATATCAAGAATACAAACTAGATAGAGCCGTCTCATAGCACAGAGATCAATTTCCCTTAAGAAACGCATATACATTAATGCAGTAACGGAGGGAACGATGTGCTATAATCCTTTTTGAGCGTGGTTCCGTAACTATAATTTGAGAGTAACTCATGCGTCAAAAAATTGGAACCTCCCATTTGTAATGTGGATTTTAGGGATATTTATCCGCATCACAAGTGTAGGCTATAGTCAACCAGTCAAATGCATCACTCAAAATACTGACAACTTGTGAAACGGTTTAAGTGTAATTCAATCTATGTAATCGACGTGCTCTCTTCGCTCTGTGAAGTTCTGAACACGCAATGATACAGCGTCCCGAAAGTTTTCTAGTCGTCACACGACTTCTGATGGAGAGCGAAAAATAAATGGAATTTTTAAACTCTTGGAATAATAACTCTTTGATTGCAAAACCGATAGAGCAGTTAAATCTGCTTGCAGCGGCGCTTACGTGTCTGGGTGTTTTGGCACAGCAAATAGCAAAGTTTATTACGTGACTATATACATGCGGCGAGAGCGTTTTCACAAAACGCCAAGTCTTTGTTCTTTTCCTTGATTGCATCTAGTTTCGTGTCATTAGTGCTTCCTGAGTAATCCGTTTCATGTTCACACTTTTCAAATACACACAAGGAAAAACGAAACATGAGAAAGATAATGTAAATATTTCTGTGAGGTGGCAATCTTAAAGTCTTAAATATCATTTTCCGTATTTCATGCTCCCTTTGAATAACAATTGTATTACTTGAAAAAATTGAGAAAGCGCTAAATACAATAAGCTCTCAATTATCTCGTTTGTATTTTGTGTTTAATTCCCTAGCTTTGTTTACGGTCTGCCATTAATTACGTTAAGCTGAACTCATTCAGAAATATACATGACCTAACACAAAGCTCTAGAACCATAAATCTGTTTTTGTTACAAATCGTTTTTGTCCAATGATGGGCTCTTGATTTCTCAAATACTTAGATCTCTATAATGGTTATTTCTCAAAATCAATTTTGTTGTTGCTTATCGTGTTTACATAAACATGACATTTTCGGGCTGCACTTGGCAAAATTTACCGGACGCCGTTAGAGCATCTCAAGGTCGTCTGTCTTCTTATATCAATTCGTTTCAGATTGCATAAAGGTCTGCGATATCCAAATACGTTTTCAGAATGTTTTAGCTTCTGCCGAATCGTTTATTCGCTGCATCCCAGCAAGTGGAAGCAACCCTAACGACAGGAAAGCAAAAGAGGCTTTCTGAGACTCGAAATAATTTGCGTTGGTTTTAAACTTTACTGCTAAATATGAGAGCGCATCGTACGAGAAATAGCGGTCAAAGGATCCCAAGGTTGGGCCATAATGGAAGATCCATTGCGTTGTTGTTCTAAAGAAAGCATAAAGTAATGCCAACCTCCTTGTTGAGACACAAGGAGGTTGGCAGGAGAGCGGCAAGCGGCCGCTCATTCCCGAACCTCATGAATACGTTGTTAATATAATCCTGTTCTAGAGAAACGTAAGCGACGAATTTATCGAATAGAAAGATATTGGAGAGCTATAGCACATGCCAAGGGAGTTATTTCGAAATTTCTTTTATTTCACATATTTAGAAGTCTTAGAGCCATCTCTTATGCATAATTTCGCCTCTAAAAGTGTGACATCTCAGTTCATTGAAAGATGAGATTTGAGTTTCATGTATGGCTCTGCGGCACTGCTTAATAATTGAGGTGCAGTAAAGCCACTTAGGTCTTGCGGAAAAGTTCTGGCTCACATCTTGAATCATCTTGGATTTCCCATGCATACGATTCCCGTGGGCAGCGATGATCTACCCAGGAAAAGAATTCTTTTCAAAAAATGAGTTCTAACATTCAATCTAGAAACAAATTCGTGCGTCCAATAAACCTTCTAACATCGCTTCAAAGTGCGTCTCATTAACGAGAAAGAACATGATAACGTGATGCACTCAACGCGCTTGTCTGTCTTTCAGCTGTGCACGTTGAAGAAGGAATGGCGTTTGACGCCGTCGCGACCGATGATAATGGCTAGCGATGGAACGCCTGCCATGGCTACGAGTGAGGAGAGTGAAGAGATCAAGAAGATCAAAAAAGTACAGAGCTTCTTCCGAGGATGGCTATGTCGGCGACGTTGGAAACAAATTGTCGCCGAATATATCAGCTCGCCGCACGCCGAAAACATGCGAAAACGAAATTCGCTTGTTTTCAGAATGGTTCGTAATCTACATAATCAAAATTCGCCACCACGACCATCAATAATTAATAAACAATTGAATTTTACCCCTGACCTTCCTCTCATTATAACTAATTCGTTTTTATTTTCAATTCACTCGCCTAATCACTCCTCATAAATACCAAAGTGATTAATGTTTCCTCGTAACCTTATAGCTCCGTTTCAAGCCAGCGTTGCCTCACCATAAAGATCTATCGATGATACTTTTCTACGATTTTTTTTACAGTACCCTGATATACAGTTATCCTTTCAAACAGGTGGCTTACATGAAAATGACGACGAAGTGCGACAGATCCTTGTCACGAAGTATCATTACAGTTGAAAAACTTCGTCGACTAGGTCCTTGCGACCACTTATGTATGGGAATCTTCAATAGCATCTGCTTAAAAATTTCCTCACAAAATGAGGCTTAGTACGCCCACAAAATATGCGAACACTTGAAGGTGTACGAGCAACCTCTGGTCCTTACAATTACACCCCGCATACATATTTAATTTCGAATGTACAGCTCATCCAGTCGCTCATAGAACGGTCGAGAAAGAGTAACGCAAAGGTAGTCAGCTGGGCGCATAATATACTTACGTGTTTATATATGTAGGCGTACGTTTGCACTCCTGCATCGACTGTAGTAGTGTAGTCCTTAGCGCAGGAGACCATATAGTGTTAATGGAGTGAACTCTCTCCCGCTCATTCACTCGCCTTTACCAATTGCTCGTTATACCGCGTGTATGCACTACTTTACCGTGGCTAAGTTTGTGCTGCACTACGTTATTGACAATCATCGCAGACCTAATTCTCACCCAACCTGAGTCTGCTCCAACCTTTAGGTCCCAAAAGTCGTTCATCTAGAGTGGACCCTAATGTTTACCTCCGATTCACTTGGAGCTTTCGTTGGTTATTATACTTTCAGACTTGCTTCAAGCACTGTAACTGCACTTCCCTCGTAGCTGAGATATTTATTTGGAACTGTTTAGCGTGAACTCAGTGAGCCGCTACATCGTCGACCAGCCTCAATAGCGCTACCGCCATCGAACGATAGTGTGATCATTGAAACTAGCTCCTTTTATCCGTTGACGTTCCCTCTTGACTTTCGCCAAAGTGCGACGACAATAGAGAACAGTCCGTGTAGGATTCTAGCGTTTCTTCCATGCGGAAACTTACAGTGTTATGATTGCATGGCTGGTGGCGGCCGGTGTTAGCTCTTGATATTGTTGTTATTATACAGCACAGACGAACTCCTACTATGGTGATAGACGAACGTAATGTCGGTTCGCAGAGGCAGTGGTCAACACTGCCGTATACAGCAGCCTCCCAAGCGTATTTCTTTTATTGGACAGATTCTTGGCTGTTTCGTTCGTCGGCGACTTGATAGACCACATAGATAGAAAAAAAAAACTCCATTACATGCCCTTGCTAACACGTGATGTGAGCTCCCGGCTCACAGCCTAGCCAAGCGCAGCAAAAACGTCACTTGAGTTAGCGCGCATACATTATACTCCACTAATGTCAGTGGTATTTTTCTGCGATTCGCCCGATGTCAGGTATCCTCTCAGGTGTGTACTAGCAAAGTCATATCTCCATGTCGTAGTCGCTCCGACCGGCAATCTGGTTCATTGTGAGCTACGCGTGCACGGCCGTAGCAACAGCCAACGTCACTTGCCAGTTTCATTTATTGGTGTGTTATCATCGCACTTCTCCATTCTCTGCTGTCTGAGAGGCAAAATATAAAGAAAGTAATACACGAATGAATATACCATACGATGGCACGCGCGTCAAAAGATTGCTTCTCTTCGGTAGTCGCTTGGAAAGATGATGTCGTTTCATCTTCCGTGCGTCAAGGATAAAACGTTTAGGCTGAAAAAGTGCAAAGTTGATTGGAGAAAAAGCTCCAGCTTCAGACAAAGCAAACTAAAAGGGGGCCTACCTACAACAGGCGGGTGATAGAGATAAGGCAAATGATGGGGGAATTAGACGCCTAAAGCACCACTGTATATATATATATATATATATATATATGCAGTGCTTTATACATATGCATATATTTGTGTGCGTGTATGTGTGTAAGAAAATGCGGAGGCGATTTTTTGCACCTTGGTGATCTCCAACAAACGACAATGCGAAATGCGCGTTTCCATGATGCCTCCACGCTTCCGCTCAGTCACCGATTCAGGGCGTCTTTATTTGTTCAGGTTGGCGCTTGCGCTAGACAATTATCTTTTTTTTTACACCATTTACGGAGCAGGTATCTTACTTTTCTCTTGCCGATAGACGACTGTAACGTGGTTCTCATGTAAGTTGTGAGTGACTTTTGGTTGTTGAGACGAAGGCCTCGTAATGCTACCCAATTTGTAAAACAACATCACTAGCAGTGGCAGGAGAAACGAAAAAAACGAACAGGGACTGGCGTTGGTCGCTAACGGTCGGTTTACCGATCGGTCTAGCTCCTCAGGGATTGCGGACGTTTCTGTTAATGTTTCACCAAGACAAGCTTCCACGCCGGGGGTGATGACAATAGAGAATGGAAAGGAGCGAGGAACGATGGTTCGTATGTTCGAACAAAACTTGACATTCATGACCATGATGAGGAACATCCTTCTTATGGCCAACAGAAAGGCGCATGCGAGCAGAACAACACTCCATTTTACTCTCCCATTTTCCGTTCATAACTGGATTATTTCCTATTCATGTTTCGCAATAGCTAGTGACGAACCATGTACACGGTGAGCCTTGCCCAGAATTGTAGTCGTATTATTGCAAATCACTTCAATAATTAAGGAGTGAGAAATATTACTAGCTATTAATTATCATTCCAGCTGTGTGATTTGTGTGAAAAGGCTGTGATTTTTGTCACTCAAATCGCGATCCTCAGCTAGCTAAATCCAGCGCCACTCTTTCTACGCTCCTCATGCCATTAAGCTATACGTACAGTACCGTCTACAGTCAATATTAAGCATGAGAGAATGACCTAGACAAGCTTGAGGAGTCCTAAAAAACGAAGAGAAAAGAGCGTCTTTGCATTATAGACAGAAGAGGGAAGAAGGATGCTAAACGTACGTCGAAAATAGCTGAGCGTTTCAAATAGTTTTGTAGTGAACGACTTGAAACTACTGGAGGGATGAACAGGCAGATATAATAATCGCGTGAACTGGAAAACAATCTGTACATATTTTTTAAGGCCAGACTCTCGCTCTAACCCGCTCTGACTGTGAAATCGAACCTATAAAGTCCAACACTGCATCAGAGTGATAAAAGACAATGCTTGTTGGTTGATTTGCAAAACCAAGTTCGCCTCGTTAAAAAGTATTGCGCTATACACGCTTGCCGCCAGTACGTTTTACTCCTAGACCTCATCCGAAAGGGATGTTCCGGGGTTCCGCGGGTATCATTACGACTACCGAGCAAGCAGCGCACCTTGTTGCTCACTTTGCTCGTTCCGTCAATTTGCGTTTAGGCCAGGAGGCAACAGCTTCTTCCTCAAGCCATTCAAGCCGTGCATCCAGACCGTATAAGACTGAGCTGAATCTAGCCAGTAAATGTTCGTATGAGAGCTGAACAACGTCGCTGGCCTCTATGCTACGGCTGCCATTGTGAATCATTGGCGCTGCCCGCCAGTTAGGACGAATCTATGCAGACGACGAGAACTGTGAACGCCGTCGAGAAAGGCGACCGACGGATAGCTATTGTGAGGCCAGAATAAGGAGGAGTGGAATCGCGAATTGGCATCCATCCTATTGTGGCTGAGCTTCGTTAGCCCTCCGGATGTGGCTTATTAAGGACCCCACACCACCAGATCGGCTATGGCAACAAAGTTGGTGCCTTGTCTTCCACTTGGAGAATATGGATGCTAGTGCTGTCCAATATATCTCCATGTGTCAGAGCTAACCGCCGAAATGGCCAGTACATACGATCATAGACTGGTGATGGCATAGCAAATTTCGGCCATTTCGCCGCGGTTATTGAGGCTGTACTGTCACGGAAATACTATAATGCATCGGATAGCTAAATAGACGCTAGTCTAAATAGACGTTTGCCATTGACGCTTGGCCTTTGCTGCACCTTGCAGAATTAGGATATCGATTAAATTTAGCATGTACGTGCATTCATGAAGGTCATAAACGAACGAAAAGTGTGTGTACCTTGTTTTATCCTCAGCAAGATGAATATTGAACAAGGTCTATACAGATGTAATGACCGGTTTACAATACACTCGCAAATATTATACGTCAGTTATGCAGATTCACTTCGAGGCGGCACTTTTCTCAAAGTTTAGGATGATCGCGTTGTGTTCAAGTGTTCTAATAGGTGGTTATGTATGTCTTTCTGGTTGCATCGGTGGAACTGTCAAAAACGACTGCATTAGAAAGATAATTAGGTAGGGCGAGAGATAGAGAAAAAGAGAATGAGCTAGTTTGAATAAGATACAGCACGGGGACCAAATGAAATGACAAATTTATGTGGAGCAGAAATTTCGTCTCGGTGTCCTATCCTACGAGTACCGCCAGCGTCGCGTAGCACTCACCGCGTGTACCCGAAGACCGTCTTTACCCCGAGAGTTCTGAGGTCTGAACCTCCATGCACCGTGCTGTGCCAATGCAAGAAGAATTGTCTGGCGGTGCGGTCTAGCCCCACAGCTCTTCTGCAGGAACATACCAGTCTGAGAAAAACTATGAGTGGAAACACAAAGTTCAGTTTGGCTGCTGCCGTTCTTGGGCAGTGCAGAGAGGCCGAGCGTCAGGCTTTCACTTTGTGTCGTGTGACGTCTACATGCGGACCGTACTGGAGCTCCGACCCCTCGAAACGAAGCGCTTTTGACTTGTTCCTTTAGCTTGGTTTTTTCGGAAACAACCGCGACTTCGGCGGCCTCTAACGCATACTGCATACAACGGCGCCCGCGACTCGTGATGAATATTTCATATGATTACTGTTGAGTGATACTACTAACACGACTTGCCACCTTTGCAGTCTTCTCGTTTCGCCCCATCCGGCAAATATTCCGTCCTCTGCCTTTCCTCCTGGTCCCCATTCTTGCTCCTTATGTCTTCCAGCATCAGCCAGAAGATACATCAGACAGACTTACTGCACTCTTGGCAAAGCAGCAAACAGACCATCCACCACCTAACAACGGCAATGACAGACAACAACAGAAATTGACTGGGGCATTAGGGTAGAGGGACGGCGGGAGAGAAGGCTCTAGTCGATGCAGAAGCGATAGGAGACTTGCGCCTATTACACTGGCTGGATGTATGCTGATCCGCCGGTCCAGCTCCCAGTTAGTCAGAAGAGAGGAGTCGAAGACCAAGTTGGCAGACAAAAACGTGAGGTACGGGTTGGAGGGGCTCGAAAATAGGGACATGGCAGGCTTCAAAGGATAGAAAAGTACAAATGAGAACGATGGAGGATAAAAAGATGAAAGAGGGAAAGGGTTTTGACTAGTAGCAACCAGTGAAGAGCTGTCATAGCAATGGTCCCTCCGAGTTGTAATAGCTGTAGCGGAATTAGCGATAGAAGTAGCTGAAAAGGGTAGCACCGTCAGTGCCACGGTAGGTGATGGCCAGAGAACTACAAGCGGTGGTACAAGTAGAAACATAATTGGCATAGCTGATTGTTCGAGCGTAATTCCTTAGTGTCGGCTCTCTTCATACATATGGCAGTAGAAACGAAAGCAGTCCCTATCTGATTTTAACGATGGTATTTCCAGCTGCGGCGGGACAGAGGCCGATAACTGCTGGCAAGCGAAACTCACTGTCGTGAGCCCGTATTGAGAAAAAGGCCGCTACCTAATACTAAACACGACCTGTCGACTATCTAGCTAGATAGTCTACTAAACGTTGGTGAATATTTATTACACAATTACATGAAATTAGCTGAAAGAACATTAGCAGAACATACGATTGTGGGTGGCTTCAACGAGATAAGTCTGAGTACTCTAAACTTCTTCAAATTACCTTTAGAACTCTTTCGAGGCTTTCTTTCGGTCATTTTTGTGCTGACCCAGATATAGAAATTGCTACATGACTGATAATAGTGTATTCAAACAGCAACCAATACTTCGATTGACTTCGTTATTAACGTTTGAGTACGCAACTTCCTTGCATTGTGATTCAAACAACCTAACAGCAATAAATTTAAAGATAAATAGATGAGCGTATGAATAGATGGCGAGTAATTGAAAACAACATCGTATGTTTTGTTACTGGCCATAATCTCGAGCTACCTTAATAGTTACTCTACATAGAACCTGCATACGTCTCGGACTATGCCAGCATCGTGAAGACTGTTTCGTTATTGCGCAGAATATACTAGTAAAAAATTAAATTCAAGTTTATTATGTATAAATCGAAAAAATATAGTCCATCTAAAAATACAGCTTTGCAATGTGACGCATCAAGTAAGTTTGCTTCATACATATAAAATAATATATATATATATATATATTTATATATATACTACGATGCATTGGAAGGCACAAAAATCTTGGAACTGAGCTAGTCGACTGTTTTATTTTGCTTACAAGAACAAAACTTTAAGCTGACTCTGTAACATTCGCTTACAAAAAATATCTTGAGGCAACAGTGCTTATCGCCCATTAACAATTATGTTATCGACTGCGGCTAGGACTGAATAAGGCGCTTATCCCGCAACAGAAACGAGACATTTCAAAATATTCAGTTACTTAGAAGTAATGCTCCTGAGAAAAGAGAAAATTAAGACAAGCGACTCAGCGGTTTGGCAGCAGAAGTAGCTGTCGTCGTTGTTGCTCTGAATTGGGAATCCGGAGTTTCCAACTAGTGGCGTCCTTCCTACATCCCTCCTTTTTCCGCAGTAAAATCACCGTGGCCGCCACACATCCAATGAAAAGATGGGCCTTTTGTGCGTCAGGGAGGTGAAGTCGAAGCCAACAAGATCTTGTAGCAACCTAGCCATACAGCTTTTCTACAATTATGAGAACTATTTTTTACATTTGGCATTACCGCCCAAATGAATCCTCCTGGATCTCGAAATCATCCAGTATAACATTTAATCGTACGAATGTATCTCGTGAAGCGTACCTAGGCGAATAGAAATGATATGATATAATTACCTATTGAGGGGAAAATCCATTGCGAAACCGTCGACCAGAGTAGTCTTGTAGAACATCGGTAGCCAAGCTTTCTGTTTCACTTAGATAGACGTCGAGAATAGACAACTCGTCATTTGTCGCTATTATAGCCGTGTTTGAGTGAGTGACTCAGTCTAGGTAACCAGCCAAAGTGGCGATCTAGTGGCGTTTCGTTGTTGTGGCTCTTTACAGGTGGAATCGGAAGAAGAGTACGTCGAACAACTGCAACTACTTGTGTCTTGCTTTTTGAGACCCTTTAAAATGGCGGCCAGCTCACAAAAGCCTCCCTGCACCCATGATGAGGTCAGCTCAATCTTTCTCAACAGGTGAGTACCACACGTTAATTTATGAGCAGTGTATGCTTCCGTGAAGTCATATATGTCAAACATGCTAGGCTGTACGAACCGTAGCGCAAAAGATTGCGAAGAGAGCCGGGTATAATTTGCGAATATAGCCGCCAATCGCACAAGAGCGTGCTGGTGTGTGAGAGAAAAAAATTAATTGTATAAGCGTAGGTGTGCGAACCGAAAACTGACAGACAATGCCGCTTCTCGGTTTGGTGTGCGGTTAGGCGGAAGTCGGAAAAAGTCACCAGGGTTGTAACCGACTACAAATATGCACAGAGTAGTTGTCGACTAGTGAAGCGTTTCTGCAGTAGCAGGTAGTTACTGTGGGTAGCAGCTGGGCAGCTGTGCCGGCAATGAACAGTGCCACATTGCACCGTTGTTTGCAGTGAGGCCTCTCTACGGGGAGGGTGGGGGAAGCAGGGAGGAGAAAAGCCTTACAGAAGGACGACAGGATGCGTGGGTGGTACCTAGCACGTTCAGCAGGAATTTGGCGTTTTGCAAGCTCGCAAACTTCCTTCTCGCGAGGTGACCACGAAATTCTCTATTCACCCACACAAGGCTCCGATAAAGTTCATTGATTTCCCATAATTACTGCATCAACCGATACGAGAACGGTCCACGAAGGGTGGAGATTTTCTCTCCGCAAAGTGAATTTGGATCTAAGAGCTCATGAGAAAGAATAGAGGCGTTTTTGTTATTTCACCCTCAGCTTCTGGGTGGCTTAGGTTCGCATGGCGTTTGCCTACGCTTCAAATCGCATCCTCGGAAGTTGCTGCACCCCCGTCGCAGTTATTCCGGAGACACTTGAGTAAATACTCTTATCGTGTTTTCAGAAAATGCGCTGACAGACACCTAATTCCACCATGTTCAACTGAACGGCAACATGTGTCTTGTATCTGATTTCTGCCCTCTCACACGGAAACTCAGCGACCTTTTTTGTACTTCAGACGTTCTATATAGCTTTGTTCAAAAAAACATTGAGACCCTTAGTCGTCAAACTCGAGGAAGGCAAAAAAGGTTAATACTGAAGTCTGAAAACTCAGAAAAACCCAACAGTAAGGAGCATTCCGATCATCGTTCGCATTGAGCTTTTTACTTTTTCTTTAGTGTTAGTCGCGCCAAGCCGATACGTTCACGGTTTCAAAGGCCAGTCAGAATAAATTTTTGATGTTTCGGAGCAGTGTTCTGTGTATTTGTATAATCCGGGGTACATCGCTTCGTGCGGACTGTGTCGTTTAACATTGTAAGCTGGGGTCACAATGTGATCCACATGTCCTACGAATACACTTTGATCAAAAGGCAATTATTGGCTTAGAATTTCAACTACTTATACACCAGATTCGCTTCCCCATGATATGAGTATATTATGATCTACCAAATATCCAGCACAATTCGTATAGGCTAAGCTTGAAAACTATACTATAAACTTACTGTAGGACATTTTGTTGTCTTGTCCGCAGAACTAAGTTCGACTGAAGTAATCATTGCACAGTCAGATCCAACTAAATCGGGTCATGATATTTTTATTCCTGGTTTGAGGTCTCTTCGTCGTCACCGTGTCATATTGCACCCGAAGACGATTGAGAGAAAGCGAGTTCCAGAGAGACTCATTTTTAAATTCAATTATCGAATAGCTGTCCCCGGGCTCCATTGCAAATACCCGGCACTTCGAAGTCGCCTGCGCGTTCTCGTTCCTCCTTTCCAACCCACATATTCCTGACCAAAGCGAATTGGCGATACCAGCAGCACCGCCACCACTAACCGCCACATACACCACTATCGGGACGAACCTTCATTGTCATCCGCCTTCGTTCCCGGGGACGGTGGCGTACGCCTGCTGACACACAAACGAGCCAACCGTCTTTCCTCTTTGGCCAGGGGTAGAACGAAGTAGGATGCTTAAAGGAGGTTGGCTTTGGGGGTCTCGAGCCATAGGGGGAAAACATCCTGGGCTGAGGACTGGGAAAATTCGGGGGTATAAGCTCTTTCGGGGGGTGAAAGGGATGAAGGGGGAGTGGCAGCGGTAGCAGCGACGGGCCAGCTGGTTAATATTTTAGCATGGCCCCTGCGGCGGTAGCTAGACGTCGTCCCAATTGGCATCCTGCAATGACTCCCTCCACATTACCCTGGGTCCCCCAACGCTTCACCCGGCAGCAAGCCGTATCCCTAAATCCCCCCGTGCTCCCCTTGACATTGTGGAGCCGCCGCTGGCCACCCGCTGCGACTGCAAAGCTGAAAGCAGGCGAACCTGTCGGTCGTCCCTTGTTCTGGATTACTCACATATATACAATAGTACATGGAGAGTCAGTCTCCTCCCTGTTGCCGAGGAGCAAAACAGAAAGTAGCTATATCCGCCTCGCCAGCCGTATCAGCTCCCTTCCATGACTTTGCCATCCACTCGACCGTGTTCGTTGTTCGTCTGTTTTTTCGTCAGTCTGTCTGTCTCTCTCTGGATCTGTCCCTTTGTAGAAGTGAAACAGCGCAAGACATTACGCGTCGTGCCGAAACTACGTTAGCTAGGTTCGCATCGAACTCCGAAAGTAGTACAAATAAGCCGATTACTTGTTGACTCGTTATTAATCATATTGACCATGTGCGCAAACATATATCCATACGATGCGGTAAATATGCTTGTGTATCACCTCGGTAATTGGAATAGTATCTGCCGAATAGACGCGTTGTACTTGCGAGGCATCAACGAAGATTCCCGATGAAGATGACCTGGGCATTCGCCTTCGTGCTTAACTGCAAACCTTGGAGAACAAGTTAGTTCCAGTTAGTTGAGGATCTCGAAGCGCATCATTCTTGCAGCTAAATTAGGGCATTCGAATAGGCATGATAGGTAAGCCATACTATTAAAACGAGAACATTTTCAGATGTGTTAGATCGAAGAGTAGGATACTCAAAGAGCAGTAGGTCAAAGTAGGTCAAGGATCTGTTCAACCCAATGTGCTCTCTCACATTACAGTCTTCGGTTTCACTCACACTCCAACAATACTTTTACAAAAATTTCAATAAATAATGCGCGTGTTTTGTTTAACGGTTCTTCAACTTACGCGAAGTCACGGTACCTCAGAATGTTCAGTAGCTACTGTTGAGACAATCGAATAAACGAGGAAATTGGTAACGTTTGTTGGGGCTGAAAACTGTATGTTTCAGTGAAACGTTGATGTTCCTACACCAGATTTTCCTGAAGGGTCTCACAGCCCGGATGGAGAGTTGGCCAACGCTGGTCCTCGGTAAGTGTCCTGCCGCTTGCTGTACGAGCCCGTTTCGTCCCTGCGGAGGTCCTATATATCTGTCTTTCATAATCCCCTGTTTCGATCTCTTGATCTTTCAGTATTACTACTACTACTCCTACTACTACAACTATTATAACCATGTTACACCTTAGCACTTGCAACTCTTGGACACGACTATTTTTTTGTGAACCAATACAACCATACGCACATTGTGATGGCACAGCCCCCACAGGTGTTACAATGTCATGCTTTAGACCCTCTGTTAGCTACTACCACCACGCCAAGTATGTGAAATCTCCGTCGATTTTAATCAAAAATCCTTGCGGTGTTGCCATCTTCGATCAACCGCATCGGCCAGTCACATGTTGGATGGCTAATGGCAATGTTCTAATTAGCTCTTGGTAACTTGCGCTTTCTCGACTTTGAACGCACGACTAAATAAATCATTTGAGGCGCATTTTATGCTAGTGTACGAGTCAATGCGTAATTAAAGGATTATAGATCTAAATCTGTGCTAATCGTAGCCGCATAAGACAAAGCGCACGACGTGTATTTGCAGTTGTATTTTGGTGGAATCCGAGAAATCTGGCACTATCTATCTGTACTTTTCTTCTTTTGATACGCCCAAATACACACAAGCTCAAACTATGAGATTTGTTTGTCATTTAGCCCAAAACGAACACTTAATATTTCTTACATACAGGTAATTGATTTCTCGACTAAAAAAACATTGTTCCACGCCTAATTTAGTCTAACCACCCGGTGATGTCGTCATTAAACATTGTCATTGTCATTGAAGGCTGTTCCATCACAAGTGAAGTGTAGCTCGTTTAAAGGAGAACTCGGACCGCTGGGGGTATCACATCGGAAGTATAAAAATGCTTTCGATTTAAGCCACATCGATCAGAGACCTTCTCTACGTATCCGTATATATATATATATATATATATATATATATATATACACACATATTACTTTTTTCTACTTCTTCCTGTCCTACTGTGTACCATATCTTCATATGTAAACATACAGTCCATCTTTCTCATATATATATATATATATATGTGTATATATATATATATATATATATA
>MNPL01003958.1:0-29235 GCA_002081605.1 Tropilaelaps mercedesae | reverse complement strand
TCCTAGTTGTATCTACCAAACAACTTAAAATATTTTGAGGGCTGACCGCCAGCCAACATTTAAAGTTCACGACACCGCTTTTTGTGCAACGGCGGGAATTGAATTTGTACATGTACATGTCTCCTTTGGTGACAAAGCGCACTCGAATGCGTCAAGCCATCGAGCTCGATTGAGCCTTCGACCCGCCCTGCTACACTTTTTGCGACACTCAGTGATTTCTCGCACTACAACTTTATTTGGGCTTGTGACTTTAAATTCTCAAGTTCACAGAAAAAGGCACCTTTGTACATACTCTGCGGAGTACTGTCATCTCTCCATATTAAAATGCGGACCACCTTCGCACTACCTTCGACACGCAGCAAGTATTTGCTACTGAGAAAACGTTTGCACCCTTCTTCTAGCTCAGCCCTTCCCACAACCGGCGGAAACGTTTTCTTTCATATTCCCGGTATAATATTAACGGATGAAATATAGAGTTAAAAATAGACGTTAAACAAGACTTTAACTCGTGTCAAAAAAAACACCTCTTGGTTGTATTCACATGCGTTAGCCGGTAATTTACCTGAACTTTTCGACATATTATAGTCTAGAAAAACACCTATGTTGTCGATCTATAAATGACTAAGAAAATATCGACATTATACAACACAAAATGCGTCACAAAAACCGTCCCAAAGGCATAGCCGGCGATTGTAAAGTAGTTGAAAATCTCAGGTCTCAGCTTTAAGCCTTGGGCCTATTTGAAATTTAAATTTTTGTCTATTGTTTCCACGAAACAATTTATGATCAAATAGTGGTTTTGTCTCGGCAGGTGTCTGGCATTTACAAGTAATTCTATTAACGGTAATCACCGATAGAACGGAATATTCGACGAGGGAGATGTGTTTAAAAACTAGAATGATTTCAACTGCTATCCCTATAGAGCATATGTATGCAGAACAAAATTAAGCTCATCTTCATCTCCTAGGCTAGCCTATGTCATTGATTCATCAATCTTTTCAATCTTTTTTCGTATTAATCTTGCGATGTTATCTAGAACTCGAAATTGTGTCGTCGCAACCGAACTTCATGTTTCCTTATATATATATATACTGCACATTTAAGAAGCATACAGATTGCTGACGGTGTGTCGGAAAATAGTTCTACTGCGCGTCTCGGTCTGACTTTTTTAAAACGGCATTTTAACACTTGCCCTACGTAACGAAAAACATTCATGAACTCTATGACACATACATAATCTATTTTGTGCAACAGTCTTTACTACATCCGGGCGTGGAAGGGATCTATCAGGTACAAAATAGACCCACAAATGTCACAAATGACTGAACGAATGGCTCGGATGTATTTTGATTTGCTGTCGGTTTGTATTTTTGTGTGTCTCGTATTGTCAATCAAACATTTGCGTATTTCGTAGTAACTTTAACTTAGAGAAATCTAAATATGTTATTTATTAACATGTGGGTCATGAATCAGGGTCATAAATCTCAGATTGAGTTGTCGGGTCGAAATCCGGACTTGAAAAGGGCCAGCAGGCACACTGGTTGTAAACGAGAACTTCCTGGACAAGAATCATGGCTTGCATTGCAACGAGCGTGTGTTAAAATACAATATGTGCTTTACAGCGTTGTGCACTATACGGCAGCATTCACTACGCTATGGAACATGAACTGTCGTAGGAAATTTTTAAGCGCCGTATATTCTGATTTTCACTTGTCGATGACTGCTCCTATATTCTAGCAATAGTTAGTTTGCGAAATACTGATTTCTAGCTTCCGTCCTTCACACCTTAATATCACGCAATATGGTGAGAGCATGAAAAAACCCAGTAGAAGTAAATTTCGAGAGCTGGAAAGGATTGCGGAATAATAATTTAATAGCAATAGATGGCGTGAGTCACACTGGCAGTCTACCGGATTCTTGGCTAGGGTGGCTTATTTAAGCTGTCCTACGTATGTAAGGCACTGTTGTATTGCCTAAATCGATCATGATACTTCTTCCAATGAAGGTTTCAACGTTAAGATAAAGATTATCGACGACCTCTCATCGTGGCGTAGTTAGTTGTAGTAAGACAGGCACAGCTGCCGCTGCTACACATTAATGGGATCACTGTAGAGCACCATGGGTCACATGACGTCTCAGAGGACAAAGACTAATGAGGAACGCAACATCGGTGCAAACGACTGGTGCTTCTACGGACGACTCACTCGAGGCCTAGTTTTCGAGCCTACAACTTTTTCAAGGCAACGGTGAATTGTGCGTCGTTTCGAGATGTTTTGAAAGCATTGAGCACACCAGTGACGGAGTAACAAGTATACGAAGTATTAGCCCGAAAACCTGTATTAGCACTAAATGGCAGCTGAGCTAGCTTGTTAGTGTTGGTTTGTTGTACAACATTTTTTCAGTTCAGCATAATACTTACTTTTGGTGAACGTTTTCATCGTAAAGATTTCTTCTATTTTTTGTGATTCAGCATGATTCATATATTCGGGATATTCGCTTGTTGTTTCTGTAACTAACCATCGAAATGTCAGAATTTTCCGTAAGATTGGATTTTATTTATCTAAAATCTATCTAAAATTTTTCTTTCATCGTCTAATATCGACAAAATGTACGTAACTAAGGGCGCATCACCGTCCCCACTCACTTCACAATCAAATCAATGCGGCGTTGCACAATCGCACGACAGACCAACGTTTCTCATCATCCATTGGCACCTCATATAGCTCAATGGAAGTTGGTAAGCGATTAGTCACTTAATAGATTGTGTCAGTTTGATTGCGGAGCACAACACAAAATATATCCCGGCAGCATGGCGACGCTCTACAGACCGCTTGGATGAAAGCTTAATTAAGCAATCATCGTCTCAGATAACCTATTCTGTTTTTCTTGAAAAGGACTGGAGATGACTACCCCCTGTCTTCTTCTCCGCCTGTTTTTCACTACCGCGGACATGCTTTCCTTTACCTTCCGATCGACACGTTAGTGAACGCACATACATTGAGGAAGGGTAATCGAAAGAGCCCGCTAGCCATGCTAGTACGTAGGGAATAGCATATTAGGGTTAGGGTTTATTGGAACCTGATTTGCTGCGGCAGGAGCCGCGTTTCGAAAACTGTTCCCATTTGAAATGGAGACTGCACTGAAGTGGTTCCTCGGAATCGTCCAATATGGTCACTGGACCAATTACAGCCAATTTTTTTGGTGACAATAAAGATTGAGCTCTACAGTTGGCAATGTCTAGGTCAAAAACCCCCGATAGCTACATTTGCACCTATTTCATTCCATGCCAATAACATAATTTTAAATGCAAGACCTATCGTCACATATTAAGGCGGAAAAGGGTGATAAGTCTAGGACTGATTGTAATATAAATTCTGTCTGCTAAAAGTATTTTACCGTAATTTGATAGTTTGCCGTTGCGAATCGCGAATTGTACCAGATTTATTAGAAAAAATTTGCTTATTTTACTCATCTTCACTTATCTCAGATTTCATCCAAGCAAGGCCTACGTTACGTTCAATGGACAAATCTTATCCAACACTACCTATCTACATTTCTCAGCAATCTGAATGGACGCCTATGCAGCCTGTCAGATATAAAAAGTTGTTGAATAGCGTATAGAAATGTGTGCCATATTAAATGCTCTGAAAGCGAATCCAAAGATGCGCTATGCATCTGAGGCCATAATCGTTTATCATTCAGCTATTGTTTGCCAGGCGCATTAGGGTTAAATACACGTTGGCGAAGATTCCTATCTACTATTTTATATGGTCTCTCGCCATACGACGTGTAACAGCCAAACAGACATGGCAATAATAAACCAATTCGATGTGATCTGATCTAATCGTACAGCTGCTTGACGGACAACATCGCGACTGCATCGCACCCAAAAGGGTGCCAATGCCCGAATAGTTACCCGTCAGCCTTGCTAGAGATGCGTGTTCTATATATATATATAAATATATATATATATATATATATAGCGTTAGTAAAAATTTTGCACGAGATGTCCGAAATGGTGCGCCCGAAGCATGCTTTCCTGTAATGGTGAATACACGTGCGCGTCTGCATCAGTTCGATACGCAGATGCCTTTATTACACGTCATCGACGGAGATGTTAAAACGATACTGCATCTTGAAATATGCATTAGGATTAATAGGCATATTAATTAATAGGCGTATTTAAGTTGCCAACCTAAGGTTCCTATCCTTACAGTATGATGAGGTTTCATGAAGTGTAGGTGTGTAACGAGAAAAACCCGCACTTCCAATTTCGATGTATCCAACTTATTAGAATAGAATATGTCCCAACGGCCGCACTTATTGAACACATTGTCGTCACTGCAGTAGCCCAGGTAGCCAAATAGCTGGATGTACTGCTGGTTGCTTGTCTGTTCAAATCTTTGTAATGACACTGACTTTTTATGTACTTGACTCTGTATGTATCTACGGTGCTTAAAATAATGCGAAAGCAGTGCAAAGCCTTAAGCTGCAAGAATCAAAGAACTTAAACGTGATTTATTAGGCTCCAGAAAGTTCTCTTGTCAATAAAATCGCTTCTATATTCATGCCTAGTTGGATACGATGAATATGAAAAAGTATTTGTAGACGTAGTATATGACACGTTTTTGGATATTGAAGAATAAATTAAACGAAAGAAGTGGGAAGCATTTGTCAGCTTTTTGGATGCGACGCAGATGAGTTTTTTTTATTGCAGCTGTATTGTCTGGCAACCCTGGTAGGTAGTAACTCTTGTTAAAAAAGTGCGTAATCTAACGAAAACAAATAGCTGTGGAATATCGTCTTTCATTGACACATGGACAGACCGTTTTGCACAAAGTCGGGACCTGTCAGAAATTGAGCCGGGCTCGAAATTTTATCTCCGACTGTAATGTTTAGTTAACGTTTGGTATTGATCAGGCATTCAGAGATGGAGTAATCGCCGAGGGTTGTCAGGACATAAGGAGCAGAAGAATAGTTTGGAAGGTGCCAACTAAAAATGTCCTTCTGTATTAGCGAACTAGGTTAGGATTTTCTACGCGTTAACGTAAAATTCCTATGAAGAATGTTTTGATTCATCATTGAGGAAAAGCAGGATTTTTTTATAGGCAGTCCTCCAAGATGACGCATCGGTATCCGAGCCGTTTATCAACCTGGCAAATCGATATCCAACCTGAGTGTTGGCAAAAATTTAATTACGAAATATTACGAAAAATTGTGAAATTTATATAGTAATAAATAGACAAAGCTTGTTAGATACCTTGATAACTTTGTGCCATGTGCCATTATGTGTTATGTTATATAGTCAAATGTTTTCTGCTGATTTTCCTCCCACGATTAATATCTCTGAAGAAGTCCCCGTTTCTTCGTATGCAGTTGAATTGAGTCAAAACACTAGTATCTCAAAGCAACTTGCGTAAAAATGCACTGACGTTCTGCTGCTGCGTGGCTTCATTTAAAGAAACCTGACTTTTGAGTGTTGCTGTGTTAATTTTGGGCCGATGTTTTGTTGCTAGAACCTGGCGGGAAATTGCAATTGTGTAATACTCTGAGCTTGTTAATATCATTTTTCAATGAGTTGAGCATCGTTAAAAGTAAACATTACCTTAACTAATCCTAGAAGTTTGTTTAAGCTTATCGCTTTGTTCTGTGGTATGAGTATTCTATCTTCCACGAGATTTTACACGTAGATTCTGTACGACTAAACATCCCAAGTTCACGGTGTTCCCAATGGTTTAAACCAATTTATTCATCTTTCAAAAAGTGTGTGCGCGAGTTACACGGGATACTTACATACATATCAAAGACCGAAATGTGGCGAATTTCTTACTTCTAAATGTACTTTCAAGGACTACGTCGGTCACGCTTTCAGACAATAAAATATTTTCTTTACTTTGTCATTGTATTTTATGATAATAATCACGAGTTGGTAATTCGAAGGAAGTTTAGCTTGTGCAATTCCTTGATTACATTGTAGGCTATGCTATAGTTTGTAATTATACTAGTATAAATACTTTTAAGGAATTATGATGGTTAGTTAGGTAGAAGTATACCGGAGTTCTATCATATCCGCTTAATTTTCAAGTGAACGCAATCGAACAGTGATCAGTTCTTCAGAATGATCACTTGTTACCGAAATTACCTTTTGTACTCATTTCTGCTTACGATTAATTGATTACGATTACGATTAAAATTTTTCTACGCGAAACGTTCTTTCAAAAAATTTTATCATATCTTTTCTTCACCATCATGCTCTATGTCTAACTACAATTATGGTAATACCAAGGTATTTTTCATTTGGGTCAACTCACAGGTTTTCCCTTTCTAACTTTATCTTCTTTGGAAATTTCTCTATAGACAAACCATTAACGAGTACTTGAAGTCTAGAGCGCTGGGCTCTTTTTCCTGAAAGATCCTATATGTTGAAATCATATCCCTCTCACTAACCATCATTGATATTAGCGGACGAAAACGAACAGCTACCAATTTCCCTCTCGGTCTTAAGTGACAACATCGTCAGATAATCCTCGAACCCGAGGTCGTTATTGTCGAGAATTTCCATCAGTTGAGTGCGTTGAACACAAAGGGAAACACAAGAGTAGGAATTAAAAGAACACATGCACACCTACTCATGAGGTACCCTGTTCTATGTTTCGAGCCCTTCTTTATACCAGCCGGACAAGTGATGGTGTAAATCGAATTGTCGTTTTGCAGAGCCGATTTCGACAACATATATAGATGGGAAACGGCGTTCTCTCATATTAACCGCCCCTGCTCCTGGTCAGTCTTTCTACTACTTTGGTAAGTCTTATCTGCCTCCCAGTCCCTCACTTTTCCGTCGTTTCACTGTCAGTCACCTCTTTCATCTTCCTCTCTCTTATTCGTTTTCTGCCTACCCTCGTAGTGCACTTGTAAAATTAAGCCGCGCACGCCCTAAGAGGACCTGCTGATGTTGGGGTCTGCCGAGTTTCGGCATACGGTGCCCTCCCTCTGAACAATTGCATTGCTTCGCCTGTCCCTTTCCAGATGGGGACCCTCTCCTCTTTTCGGCAAGGCCCTTTCCAAGCGCTCTGTACCGACCGGCTGTAGCGGCGAGTGTCAGGTCATTGCCTTCCTCTAGCCGTTGTGTCGGTGGTGCCCAAACTCGCGGGGTGCGCGCGACACGGATGCACCGCGAAGAGCGAGACGCGTATCATCAAACTAGACACACACACAGAGAGATATCAACAGCACGAATAGCACAAAATAGTAGAGACAGGTCACAAAGAAGTCTTCGCAGCACGGCTCATACTGTTGCATACCCTATTCTACAGATCTACTTGCGTTTTCTCAAACTCTGTGCGTAGTCTGAGGTTTGCTGTCCATTTGTTTGGTGTTGTGCCTTTTGAACTATTGGGTTCGGCAACTAGCCTGGCAGCTGGAAAGAGGACGATTTGCTGTTTTTTACTGGACGCTGTAGCAACAGCGTCAACAACTGCTTGGCTATTAAACTATCGTGGTCAACAATAATTAGTGATTGGTTAGAACAACAACGGAATAACAACGACATCACCAGTAGCAGCAGCAACAACAACAACAATAATATCAGCAGCAGCAACAACAACAGCTGTTGGTGTTTGGTATCATTGTTGTCGTCGGTATCGTTTGTGTTTACTGTTCGCTCGGCTGTAGCGGCTGTGCTCAACGTCTGCGTATATGTGCGTCTCGGTGTCACGGTCCCTGTTCGCGCCAGTGTTCGATATCTGATATGGCTGTTGATTACTGAATTCAGCCCATAAGTGCGCGCAGGCTCCCGCGCAGCTGTGTCAAATAATTAGCAACATGCCGTATGTTATGCCGTTGGCGTGCACCAGTGAATGACGTCAGATAGATCGTTCTGTGCGGTGAGCGTCAGAAACCAATAATACTAAAAGACAACGAACCAGCAGTGTTAATAGGACTACCAGGACTAGCAATACAAGCAGCAGCTGTAGGACAGAAAGAAACCGTTTCCTTGTCCGTGTTGCCGTTGTTGTCGCCCGTACCGCAACTATTTCAGGCCGCTGCTAGTGCTCGCATTGCTTCGTTGCGCTGCGCCGCTCCGCCTGTGTGACCAGTCAGTGAGCCCCGAGGCGATACTGCGCTGGTTTCGGGACTCGCCTCCCCGGTGGTCAGCGCTTGCCACCGCCTTCTGGCGGCCCGCGCTCCGATTGGATCATTTCCATCCTTGTCGCTGCCTGCACCGACAACGAAGGCAACGACTTTGGCGTAGAACAACCACCAAACATCGGCAGCTCCGTACGCAAACCAAAGCTGTGCTTGAATTTTTAGCACAGTACCCAGTAGCAAACAGCTAACGACTATGCGTCTATGGCGCACGTGAGTACTCCTTATCGACACCTGCAGTCACAATATATTTTCCACCTGATCATAGTCCTCACTCCCTGAAACATTCAACCCTCGAGCAGCGGTGGACGTGGAAACAAGATCCTCATTTGGGTCGTTGCAGCAAAGCGACCAACAGCCTAACCAACAGCCTATCGGGCTCGCCTGAAAGAAAGTCAGAAACGGCATAGAGAACGCGCAGTTACCGAAAAGGAAGCAGAGGTATCATTGTTGTCGTACAGTCATCAGGCGGTGAGGAATAAAAAGTGACAGGTGGCATCCTGCGGTGAGGAATAAAAAGTGACAGGCGGCATCCTGCGGTGAGGACGCCTGATATCCATTGGTTACTTGTCAATCAGTGCTCTTTGAGTCGTCTTGAGTAGTTATTACCCCATTGGAAGGCCCATGCAAAACTATCATCCACGTTTTAGGGATGTATATACATATGCACGTAAATAATATATACATATATTGAAGAAGCAACTGAGTGAAACGCATGTCATCTGTGAACGACTAGTATCGCTTGGTCAAAATAAGAGGCAACAAGCCAACGCACTGTGGAAAATTCATCCAAGAAGAGGAGTATGGATCGGTGTAGCGCGGATGCAGTTAGATGAAAAAGTGAATTATGTTTCGAGTTCATACAACCGCCAAGTGACATACGCATGCAACTGTCTAAATGTAGTTACCGAACGACATTGTGAGGTAGGACGACGACCCCGTTGCGTCGCGCTGTCGGGTTCGCGATGCCCGTGGATTCTTCTCCGCATTGGATACTACTGCGTGGAGCTGTGCGATGCCCAATCCTGATTTCGGTAATTCTCAGCAGTGTGCTGGTCTTGGTAATATGCAGTGTCGCTAATGGTGGAAATGTCGGCGTCGAGGCTATGGCCCCTGCGGTCATGGCTGTGGGAACCGTTTCATCGCCCGTTGAAGGTCCGACTCCATGTGCTCCATGCCAATGCCGAATGTCGAAGAGGGGACCGCTGATGGAGTGCAATGCGCTTTCGGAACCCGCGCTCGCGACGGCTAAGGGACAAATACGGCTACGAAGGGTCCTGAAAAGAGCAGAAAATGTTAATATTACCTCACTGTAAGTCGGGTTTTGATTAGTATATACAAATACGTACACACATATTTTTTCTGTTACAAAATATGTCCTGTTCAAGAGTAAAATTTATCGGAAAGTTATATAGCTTACTTCATCATTGGAAGCAATGTGTCTTTTTCAGGACATGTTATTGGCTTTGTCATTTCCCCCAGAGTGTACTTGAATCCCAGACATTAAAGACTAATTCAAAGATGGTTTCTTGCTTGAACCACAGGAAGTCCCGACGTGTGTAAATTTTAAGAAGGCAAAAAACACACTAAAAGCAATAGTGCGGTATACGATAATCTCAAAAACAAGGTTCTCATATCCATACTTAACTGTGCTTATTTTCTACAGCATATGCAAGTTAACTATTCCTTTTTTTTTTTGGAAATGACATGTCTGTAGAATAGTTCAACTGTAGAATGCCCTAAAAAGTATTTGAGCGAACTCTTGTACGAACGCCAAAATGCTCGAATGACACTAGTGGACCTACAAATGTTTGTATTTGAAGTAGGGCATGGTAATAATATAATCAATGCAGTAAAAAGGCATATTTAAGCATTACGGCTTAAAATTGAACTAATTTGGACTTAGCTGATATCATATATATCTGGATAGAAGAATTTTTGCTTTATTCTCTGCCAGGTACACAACAGCGTCTCGTCACAACAGTGAAATGCAAGTATTACAATAGCATAGAGATAAAAATAACTTTACTCAATTCTAAAAAAGTGTCTAGGTCGCCGTTACACCCGTTTACATGCCAGTATCTCTGTGGTGTATCTTTAAGTAGGATTTTAGGATTTGCAGCCCCTTAAATTTCATAACTACTTGAGTTGTACTGGATCCAGAACACCGAGTATGATGCGCAACAAGAGCGTATGTCCGGATCACGGTAACCAACACATCGATCGTAAAACTTTTCACTCGTATGTTATAAAAACGTCTGTGGGCTGAGGACCTGTGTTGCAGATGCTTATGTCGATGTTCCGTGGATTTCTGTTAGCTTGCCTTATACGAGTGCGTATTAGCACACACGTTTAATGCGCCCGTTTTTGTCCGCGAGTGTTTTATGTAAAGAAGAACGCAATATAGAGAGTAATCATCCAACGTCAGTGTGTCACATTAAAAATGGCCAATTTTTGTAAACATCGTCTAGTGTTGCTACAAGGACATATTGGGTAAAAGTAATTCAAAAAAGCATGAGCCGCTTAGTTAAATAGCTAAAGCATTTCACCGAAACGTGTACAGGTAATGCTTACATATATTTGTACACGTTAATCATTCATAAACAAACTACATTCAGCTGCGTACCTTAGAGAGCTATGCCTCCAACAGTCCTTAAGCTTTTGGCATCAGATCGTGTTTACACTCATGAGCATCATAAATTTTAAAACTTATGAAAATACTGCTTTTACTTGATGATATTAGTATTATTAATCTTATTTCGTCAAGTAATTAATATCGAATTGGCATTCATAATTAACATGAACCTCAGAATTCAAGGGTAACATGAAATATTGAGAGGGGCATGGGAAAAACGTCAATGACTTCGTGAATCGTCTCATGTTATTTATTTATTATTATTATTGGCACTTTTCAACTAAATACTGAATAAGTCAATTTTATACAACATAACGCTTCAGATATCTTCAGAAATTAACATATTTCTCACGTCGTCATATATGACGCTATCTAATACATTTCACTGCAACTACGGCACAAATGAGGGAACAAGAGAATTTATTTACCGTAGAAACAGTCATTAATGTCACTCGTTGGATTATTTACGCAAGTCGGGCACTTGGTTCCTCTGTCATTATACCCTATCGAGTTCTAATGCCGCTAAGCTGAACAGGTCAACTAATTAACGCTTAAAATTACCTGGACTTGTAGGGACGCAAGCTAAAGGTGTTCCACTATCCAACGTTGGGAATTTCTAATGCCTCATTCTCACATTTTGTTCACACTAAACTTACTCCACTATATGTGCATATTATAAAATGCATAGACGTATACAAGTAGTGATATTAGAATACCTCTCCAAGTTTGTTTTTACTTATAATCACTTGTATAAGCAATTCGCTGTAGTTAGGCGCATAATTCAATTTTATTAATTTATGGATGGAGAAATATGCAAATACGGATTGCCATTCCTACCTTTCTGTCCGCGAATGAAGAGATGGAATCACACCATGCGAGGATCAGCAAAAGCGTCCGTACTAAAATTCGACCGTACTGATGAAAATAGCAACATAATTGTGTTAAATCATAAAGAGACAAGCAAACAAAGAAAGACGTGGATACACGAATATTGTGCATATGACATGCATGACACTGATTGTAGTATAAAAATGTCTATCGCAGTATGCGAAATCTGGCTAACGGGTGCAGGAACCTTACGGAAGGTTTGCGCAACACAAAGCGGATGCACGGCGTCTTTTCGCACACGCACTCACACCTACACAAAAGACAAAGACAAACAAATAAATAACATAGATTGAAAAACAGATTTTTTTACACTGCTCGAAAATTACCCCCTTGTCGGCGCGGAATTCCACCACCGATGGCATGATAATCAGTGCCACCAAAGCAAGCGTAACTACCGGGGCCGAACTTTGACGCACCGCCATTGATTTTGCAATATTTCCGACCACCAATGGGCGGTACTCCTTCATGCTTTTGGCTCATACGTCCGTGCAAGGTGCGTGTTTCATGTGTGTCTGTTTTTTTCTGCTAACGGTTCTGGCAGCGGAAGCTAGACCGAGCTGAATGAATCGTCAACCAGTGTAAACAGCGTCTCGCCTTCATAAGCTCGTATAAGTGGAACTAATCAAAATGAATGTACCCGTTACCGTTACGCTGTTGTACCATTACCGGCTTTGTCCCCGTACTTCGTTAGCGCCATTCCTGCTGGCGCTGCCAAAGAGGTCAAAGTCGATGACAGGAGATGCATTCGCATGTACCGCACAGCATGCCATGTCAGGCCCAGATTTCGGCTCGGGCTGAGCTATCCGACAAAACGACTGCCGTGCTAAATGTAACGGTGCCCGTGGACTACGCATAACGGTGCAATTCCTCGCGTAGTTCGCCGAGAAAATCCGTTCCAGCTATCCCGCGAAGCGTTAGGGCGTCCGGCATTGCCAACTTGCCCTGCCTTCTGTTGCCTCGCCGGGTTGTACTGCTGGGGCTGAGCTCGAATAAGCTGATAACTGCATAACCAACTGTTTTTCGACGAACGTTCGACGACGAAGTTCGTAGATGAAATTCAGTTGCGTTATGTTGGCGTAGCGGGCTGGTGGCCCGCCTATTGATGGTCATAAGTAGTCGAGCTCGGTGGCTTGGTGCATTCGTATGCGCGTTGCCACTGCGATCGTTAGTAGATACACTGTTTCATATAAAATCTTAATATAAATTTCATGATAATAAAAAAAATTTCATATAAAATCTTAATCTATTAATTTTTTGTTCACCAATTAATGGGCAAATGTCAGCGAAAATAAAAGCGTTAAAAAATAATATGCATTTATGACGAGCGTTCATTAAAACCACGTCTGTTCTGAAAACCATAAACGTCTTGTAGCCGTAAAATAGCTGTGTAAAGAAATTTTTAACAATGTTCGAAATGAGCCTGGGGTTTTGAAGAGAGCAAAACCACTTGTCTTTCGCATTTATAGATAGATGTGTATATTACTCACGTACAACCCATTTTTTATTACTATTTTAAGGCTGTGAAAACACGTCAAACACTGTTGTAAATTTCAAACAGTATTTCTTCAACAATTTTTTCTAAGTTTTTAAAAGAAATGCCCTATTCGTACCTGCCTTTTATTAAATAAGGTAGTGCCGATAGTGGTAACTGCCTAAAACTATCTTAGGCCGCTATTCTGAGTCATATTCAATGCTCATTCAAATATATTATCGCAGTTAAATTCGCGCTGAAGAGAGTTGATGGACCACGACAGCTCTGCATTAACCGGTAATTCCCAACCGCTGTACAAACGTACCCGCATAGGCAAACAATGCACGACTCACTTTCTACTTCCGTTGCAGGATAACTGTCAGATTAGACTATTCGTCTATTTTTAACCTGTATAGAAAAACAGACCTATATACAATATCCTGTTTTCTATTTCGACTACGTGTAGTGGAAACTTTATTTTGATTTCTACAGTTTGTGTCCTGATCGTGGGAGGAACGTACCTGGTAGTGGCGGATTAAAGGTATCATATGTAAAACAAGAATGTTGCGAGCGTTTTTTGTTAGATTTCATAGACTGTCAAGAACGTTACGCACCCCTCTACACATAAGCTGTAATAGACGGAAGAGGACATGTATACAAGCTACGATACCTCAAACAGCACTTGTTTTCTGTTGTTTGTTATAAGCCGGTAGAATAGCACTATGATGCGCGCTGTGTTTATTAAGACTACTAGATGAGGCTAACATACGAACTTATCCCGGATTTAATCCTTTTCTGTTTTTGGTTGCAATCATTTGAGACATACGACAATGCTGTCCGTACATGAATTAATTGATGATATGTACATCAAAAAGTTTTAGTAATAGCAATAACAAGAGAATACATTAATAATAGGAAGTAAATAACTACAAAATACCTCCTTGTATTGTTTCACGGTTCCCTGTAAAAGTCGACTCGAAAGCTTTCATAAGAAGCTCATACTTCTTCGACAATATTATTATGTGGGCGCTTTTTTAAATCCCATTACAGAGCAAATCGTCATACTGTGGGACCCTCGTTTTATAATAGGCAAGCAAAAATATAGCGAGTGGAACGTTTAAAAAATTTGAAAAGTTGAGTAAGTATTACCTAACAGGTCCAGATCTGAATAACTATTTTTGGCATACCAATTGTAAAAAATATTATAAAAAAATAAATGATTTCGTAATGATATATGTTTGTTGCTCATATCTTACTTGCACTAATAGCCTTTCGCAAGACTAATAATAACTATTGTCCGTAGTTGCTATCATTATACTACTGCCATTATCATTATATTATCGATGACGGTGCTTCAAATTAAAATATCTTCAAAATAAGCTTCCCTATTTGAACCTTATCAATCAAATTCGTGAAGGCCATAACACCTGTTACATAGGCCATACAGAATATACGGTTCGCAACATTCGATCGACACAGGTATCGGCGGCTTTTTGTTCTTTCGGCCTTTTGATCAGCTTTATTATCATCAACCTTTATTTTTACTGGTACTTGAGGTGTACTGGCAGAAAAAACGGAGTACAGCTAGTCACACTGAGCACTTAATGATTTTCGAATTTATTATGCCGGCAATCAATAACGAAAAATTGCTGGTGACTTTTCATCTACATTTTACGCGGGTAAATGAGGAGTGGTTGAGCAGAATCAATGAACTTTATTTTTCTTTCGATATTTTACAATTACTGGAGGAAAGTTTCGCTCTATAACAATATTATCAGACAAACACACTCTAAAAGCACGATATCCGTGATGTTGCATGTGTTTACCTTGTTACTGGATGTAGTAAAAACCGAGGGGGAACTTTTCTACTGGTAAGATCAATTTCATCTTATGTGGGTTGAGGAGCTGCCTATTTCCATGGCTTGTCCTCGGCGAAAGTCAAAGCAAGTGCGTTGTTAACTTGAATCCTAATGAGCAAATTTTTAAATGAGTCATCGAGCTGTATACTCTGTGGTGCATAAACAATTGTTGATGTGCCTAGCTCGTGCATTTATCCACCTTAAACGCAGCACGTGGGTTTTTATGCGTAGGTTAAAGTAGATGGCCTTACATTTTAAGACATGATCCAGTCGGAGGAATTGATGGAAAGTTGGAAACTGTCTAATCCATTGCCCATTGCGTTCGCACCTATGGCTTCTGTGCGATTTCTGAATACTGTTTGTGTTTTAATTGTGAATTGGTAGCTCTAGGTAAAATGGGTATTCGACTACGGGACTTCTAAGATGGACTCTTGAGAATCCGTCCGATGACTTTATTGCCCTCATTTCTCACAACGACAATGTCTATTATCTGAATTTTTAACCGTGCCATTGTGAAAATTCCAAACGATTAAAGTGAGAAAAATGCTACTGTTATTGGGAAGGCAAATGATGCAAGACAGAAGTTCCTTAAATATGAAAACTGAATATTTCATTTATGTGCTGATTGTAGGTACTTAAACTGTACAAAAGAACAATGTGCTGTAAAGTATAGAAAAACTGATTAACTTCACTGATTTTGACTGGTTGTGATTTTTCAACAAAATGGTTTATCAATGCTACGGATAATCATTGGAGATTCAAGATGTATCGGCTAGAAAGTGCCTGTATATCATTTTTGACAAAAAATATTATTTTTTGGAAAACTCATGCTCGAAAAGAAGATAGAGATGAAAGAAGAAGAAAGAAGATAGAGATGGTGATTCTCACAGACATTGTTCTTTATTTTGTTGTTGAATATTCCGATAATAAAGGTCCGCTTGAAGTTGCGATTGACGGCATTTTGTTTTGTCGCAAATTAGGAGCCACTTAGAAAACAGACACAAAAGTAAAGTGCTTAGATCAAAGCGATTCTCCAATGTGCATAAAAACATTTTTTTAGGTAAAATTTTGCCACCTTTATGATCATACACCTGTGTTTGCGCAATGCAAGCCCAGGTTATATTGCTTTTTTACGGATAACCTCAACTCAACTACTATTCTAATGCTTAGTCAATCAATGCTATGTTCTTGTCGCATACCTACAACTTTTATTCTATACAGATTGTCAAAAAGGCTTTCCTCTCTAAGCTCACGGAATACACGATACCGAAAATATGATATTTACCCTTCCAACGAATATCCGGAGTTACCGTTTTCAATGATGCGTTAGCCTAAGATGGAGGTTGAAGAGCCGAGAAAGTAATGGCAAGTATTATTTGCAGCGTGATGTTCTAACCGCAGCATTTTACTTCCCCCGAACTGGTTTTTCCCGACCACCTCTTCCAACGCCGCCTATTCATCCTTCGTGGACGGAAGAGAGAGACGAAAGGGTCGTTGAACTTAGCATAGGCGATTATCATCTACTGAGGTAGGCAATAAAGCCAATGTTGTTAGCGACGAAACCAGGCACATCGTTTCCGGTCACGACGCCATCGACGTCACCCGCTAACGGCTGTCGTCCTGGAAGGTCTGTTTGGGATCAAGGCAAGAGAACCGCTGTTGACGCTAGCTTTACTGCTGTTCGGAGGAGCCACTTCGCTCATCTAGTTGCCACTGCTTTTCCTTCGCTGCGTTCCTTGACGTTGTCTCATCGGTCACTTCATTGGGGCGATGGAATAACGTAATACCATCATAAATCATTCATCATTCGGTTGCATTACTGCCGGCAGGATGCCTCTAACAGGCGGCCGAATCGTTGCAACTTCTTCAGTGGCCAGTGTAAGACCTCTGTATGACGACGCTAAAGCAAAGAACAGGATCGGCCGAGCGAGAGCGCAGCCAACTGAAAATATCGGGCGTCGTAAGGCAAATGGGGTGGGCATAGTAAACTGAAGAGTAGAGCCGGCGAGGCGTTTGTCGGTTGTTGGTACTTCGAGAGTGAGAGAGAAATAGAAAGAGAAAGCCAAGGACGCTCAAGGGCCAACACCTTAACAGTCCGATAAACCAGCCAAAGCGTAACACTACATGGGAAAGGCCTAACGTACAGGGACGTGTTACTAGATCCTAAAAACAGGCTGCTTGGAAGCGGAGATAGGGGGCCAACCTGAGTTGCTTCCGCTTCCTCTGTCGACAAAAAGCGAGAGACAAATCGCGTAAGCCCGCACCTCTCTCCTTTTTTGCATTTCCTTGAGATAGACAGACTTCAACCGGAATAACTCAAGGGAAAAGCAGCACAACGGACTCCTTGTTTGAAGGATTAGTGAGGTCTGTCGTTAATATTGGCTTACCGAGTTTTGCAGTGGCTTTCAAATGACGAAATGTGATTGCAAATGGTAATGTATTATAGGGTGCATTCTTAGTGTATCCAATTAATAAATTACCTTAATTAATACATTAAGCTAGTGTGCTTATTGGTTTTAAGCACGTTTTTTGGAATGGTTATAAATAGACTGCGCGTATATTGTTAGTCTTTCTACGTGTCGTGTTTATCGTCACTAACGTAATATATACATATTTTGTTGGATGATGATTACTTGTATGTGTACGATTTCTATGAAATGAAGAGGCTTTCCTCGGCTTCTTCTTTTAAAGAGAGAGAAAAAGCTTCCTTTACCGTACTAATGAACCGCACAAAGAGCAGGAAAAACCTATATTGGTGGATGTAACCATTAAATTGTTCGTTCGGCCCAGATCTGCAAAAAAGCCTTACCTTAATTTCTGACTCTCGAGTTGTCAGGGTGAAAGCTAAATCTCTAGTGGACACCTAACGGTTGCAGGATAGATCGGAAACTGTTCAACGATACTGCTAGTTACGAATTCGGGACACGGAATCTATTGTAAAGTCGGCCAGAAGGACCGATCGCCAAGAGTGCAAATTTTCGTACCGCTCATGCCTGTTCCTCTCCTAAGGCAAGTACGATTTAATGCCACTTGACCCTTCAGATCTCAAACGTGCTCAGTGAAAGACTTTTGTCGATTTTCTTTGGTCGATGCCTACCGATATGATAGCCCTTGGAGGTATCTTTAGACATTTAGACGTTATATCTTTTAAAAATAGAGGTTTAAGGCGCTTATTTATTGTATAGTTTGCTTTTCTGAAAATAAAAAAGCTATGAAAAATACAGATCATTCAGGCGACAGTGTTAGTTTATTGCCCACCTTAGGGAAATCGTATCCTATATGCAAATAAGGAGCAACTAGTTAAAGCTGGATCTGCTCGCTTGTTGAAGACCGGTTCAATAATACACTACTTGAATGTTATTAATAGTGTGCAAAAACGACCAACTGTCTCTGAAATCGTAAAATTCTCATCTAGATTTGTTTGGATATCACAAAGAAGGCTTAAAATAATGTAAATCGCAATAAAATAATTTAATAGTACTATTCATACATTTTCAGTTATGCAACATTTTTGCTTGGATAAACTAAAGCAGTACCGAATCGGCCATTTATGACTTAAACTGTTAGACTTCACGGAAACAGTAAAAAGCATGAAAATGTTAGATAGTGTATCCGAAGCGTGCAATAAAACTGTTGGGTCGGAAACGTTTGGGAGACAATAATTAAAAATGATCCCAGTGTGCAGCACATTTCAGGTACTTGGCATGGAGATATTCAGAACACACGTGAAATAAATATGATACAGAAATGCTAGGTCGTTTTGAGATTTAAAACTTGTTGTTTATAATGTATCAGCAACGATACTAGAGTTTCGCATGATCGCTTAGACCAACTTACGAAAAGTATATTAATTTTTAATGACTGTATATCTCATATAACTTTACTTCGCCAACTCTCTGAAAAAACAATCTCTTATCTATTTTTTCCATGTTGCACATTATGAATAATTACTTCTCTGTGGTATTTTGATACCGACGAACTATGTATTTCTAATGTGCATGTTTCGGATGTACATGACACACATTTTGGATACGCTTATTTTTGTGTTTATTGTATGAACCATGTACTACAAGATTGGCCAACCCTCTGCGCACGTACAACGTGAGTTGAAATTCTCTTTTGTTAAATATCACGGCAAGCGGAGGAGGATAATATTTACATCACTGAGCCAATACAGGTGTGTATAAGACTAAAAAATTTCCCGTGCTTAAATTTGCTTATTAGGTTACTAAGAACTTGTTCGTTGTATTAGAGGGAACGGGTGGTTTCAGGTACAATAAAGACAGTTCAAGCATACATAGAGTTGACCGTGGACCGCCTCGCGGTGCTGAGATATTGGGTCAGCTTAGTAAATGGAGTTCAAAAGGACACAAAACGGCCCGCGAGCGGCCACAATATTGTTGCTTCCGACAACTATCAAGGCCCAGCCCGACATCGTCACTGTCATGATCATTCGCCGACATCATAAACGTCACCACTATCATAATTTTAGCTCTACAAAAATTATCCCTATTCTCACCCTAGCCCCAAGCCATCCCTTAGGCTCTAGTCATCTGCTGGGTGGCCTGGCCACCAAAGAAAAGACGCGCCTGCTTTTCATGAAAATTATTCTGCCAAAGAACATGTGTGGGGAAAGAGTACAAAACTCGGGTGGGTTTTTTTCGTGATTGGATTTTTTGGCTGTTTTGACCATAACCACTTGCCTTCCGTACAGTTACAGCTGCGCGACAAAAGCGCTGTGTGCAAACCAACGGATTAATCAATTTTTTGAGCACGGGGATAGCATCCGTTCTGTCTCTTTGCAAGGCCCTCCAAGTTTCTAAGGGAAGCGAGTTTACGCTTGGAGCTAAGATAGCCGGCTTGTGACAGAGTACATGAGTAGTGCTGAAGAATAAAGCAATATTATGTGATGATCATCTTAGTTAAGGATAGCTGGTTTACAGCAGAGTAATTCCGTAGACTAAGTTGCTGTGTGCTTTTCTGTGTATACATATTCAGAAAAATTCCCCATCATATGAAACCGACGAAGTAACAGAGCGGAATGTAACCCTAAATGTGGCATGCACATGGGTTAGTATGTCTTATTCGCAATGGCTGTAGCACAATATTTCTTAAAAGAAATGTCAACGATAGCTGCCTAAGAAAATACATTAGGCAATCAGTGAAGATTTATGCAATTTCGTTGCAATTGTGCCGGCTCGTCTAATAGGTATCTCAATATTGAGCTAAATCAAATTTGACTTCAGTTCTTATGATGAACACTTCTTGTTCATCACTGACGTAAGTGAGATTGTAGATATTGCACGTCCGAGATCGCATCGAGTTTGTATTCTTTTTGCTATCATGCCAAAGCGAGTACAGAGCTTCATCGTCTTCTCTCTTACCTTTTAGCACGTTCTCCTTTCTGTAAATAATCTCCAAGCTGTCAGTCGAATTACAAATGAAATGACGAAGACGTCAGCCCCCTTTTATACCCACATAGACTAAATAATATAACGCCCTTTAATAACAAGGATAACGACAATGATAGCTTTATAGAAACTTAGTCGACAAACAGCGGTAATAAGAAAACAAAGAGAATGAACAGCAAACACATTCATCTGATGACCGACCCAACAGTGGTTCAGACAGAACGAAGCACGTTCAGGGAAAAGAAGCAACGCAAATGCGCAAACCGAAAAGCGAAGACAGAAAAGGATGAAACGCTCAGAAGTCCAGCTACGCAATCGAATGACATCTATGACGGCTATCATTCCGAACGGAACTCAGGAGCCGATAAAGAAAGACCGACCAGAGTTGGAGGCAGATGAAGGCGACCATCATATATCCTAACGCAGACATACATACGCACTGACTCATACACATATATCCCTTGACTGCTCTCTACCCTGCTGTTATTTCTACTACTGCTGCCGCCGTTCTTTGCCACTAGCAGTGATATTCTACGGAAAAAAGTCCATGTGACACAGTCAGTAAAGCGAATACACAGCTGAGAAAGTGTCCCCATGCTGTGTGTACGCCGCCGATAAGTGGCGACAGGAGAGAAAAGAATCCGCGCCAGCTTGTGTGCCTCCATGCTCTCAGGCCTGGAAAGCAGCGGTTGTAATGGAGGCAGCTGCCGCTGCTGCCGTCAGAGTCAACGACCTCGGCCGGCCCGGCTGGCGGCAAGGGGCGAAGAGCCTGCGATAGCCGTCTTACGACGGCGTTCCCTCGCGCCAACAAACTTACAGCCAGGCATACATGCGCACTCATACAGCCATGCCTCAGACACGGACAGACCGAGGAGCACGTCTACGTAACCGCCCACGCAGCTACCAAACCAACGGGTGTCTGCCAAAGTCCCTCTTCGAACGGCAAGAGGAAGGCAGCTAAGAGGGAAAGGATACAGAATCCTAGATTTACGGCCAGATCACTAGATCTCCGGGGTCTAGGAAGACGATCCTGAGCTTCGGAGCATGCTCTGGCATTCTGCTGTTTGGTGGGCTGGTCTGCTAGGCATCACCCCGAGGAACTGTCGTGTCCATGAGAAGGAAGGGAAAGGATAGGCTATTTCTGCATAGTAGTCGAAGACCAAAGAATGGGCTTCGAAAGGGGACAGGAAAGGGTAGTTAGGGAGGGCTGGTCCGCAGGACAGCTGAAGGGGAGCTTGGGACGGCCAAGATACTAAACCGTGTTTCTCCAATGGGTCGAGGGCGATTCTGCTATCGAAGCCACGGTCGGAGCGGAACCAGGCCTTGGCCACAGTTTCCGCCCCCACTACTGGACTGTCCTTTTGCTCTTTTCTGGTCTTTGGTCGGTGCGGCACACGCCGCGCGTGAGTAGTTCCCTTGGGCGTCCTTGGGGGCTATTGGCTTCCCTGCTTCCCGGCTTCGCTTGCCACTGTTAACTCCGAGAGGGGGGAAGTGGGAAGATACTCCGTACCTTCTCAGTAAAGACAGAAACTTTTTGACGTACGGCCCTCATAGACGCCTGGAGACACCACCGTCCCCCGTAGAGAGAAAACGGTGAAACAGAAGAATAAAGAGAAAGGCGGAAGTGTTCTCAGGATATAATGCCCATAGATTTAATAGTATAGGGTAGTCCGCAAACATAGAGGGCAACAGCGCTACTGATACGAACGACAGCAGCGGAAAGGGGTTGAACGATTAAAAGAATATATTGTTTACCTGTTTATTTGGCTGAAGTTACAAGACGTCATGAAGTTGACAACACAGAAAATTTGATGCAACAACGCGGGGAACTGGCAGGATTAATATCACCAAAAAGAAAAGAGTGAATAATTTCGAAAAGTGATATAAAATACCTTAAAAACGAGCACATTAGTTCAAACAGCAAAAAAATGCTTACAGGAAGGAACACATGGCGCGGAAAAAATTCTCCTTGGGTCAAAAATAGCTAGGATGTTATATTGCATTACGTAGACTTTTATAGACTTTACTGCGGTCCGTTTAATAGGATGGGCTTGCTCCTTAGTATCGAGACCTTATCCAGATACAATAGGCTGGATTACCGGTTGCTACCTTAACCTCTGTTGCTTTACGCCCAGCCAAGTTTCTGACAGTTCGCCCGAGGGAGTGGATATATAGGGGGGGTGGTTTCCCAAATATGTGAGACAACCCTATCCCTTATTGATTGGCTGTGTGTGCGCTAACTAAGAAGGCTACATGGTAATCTCCAAAGAATGAAAAGATTGCAGATGTGTTTCGTAGAATGCTGGACGTAGCAATGTATTGCATACTGCACATTCTTATGAAGTGAAAAAGCCGAATATCAGAAACAAATCTTCAATAATATTTGGAACCAAATCCACATAAATAAATACCAGATAAGACTTTTATAATTCGTGCAAATAAAAACAAGCTGATTTAACGTTCTAAATTTTACTGTTCATGGTTTTTATCGAATTTTATGCGAGACCAGCCATCGTAGTTTAGATCAAGTTTACATGTTCTAGGGATACGCGCAAACGTGCTCAGATTATCATGCCATCACACCATGTCTAGCTTATTATTTGATTGCTAATACACGAGATTGTATCGCATTTAGCTCATGTTCTATGCTTTTGCATATGAATATAATAACGATTGGTTAATGGTGAAATAAATCAAATCACTAACAAGAATTTTTTAGATAGTATTCTAAAACAATAATGACATTCACTGACAGTAGTTTGGCAGCATTGGCAGTAAAAAAATGCTACCCTGTTGACAGAAAAACGGCAGGCATTATTATAGGATTATTGAAAACGGCTAAAACGGAAGGGAGAGATGCGTTTAATTTGGATTCATAGCGCGAAAACGAAAATGACACCTGTCGCGTAGAATGGTGCATATATAATACGTTCGCATCCCAGTCTTAGGAACACCCTGCCCAATTGAAGTCTGGTGCAAATTCATTAGTTTGCAGGAAGTTATTACGAGAATTCTACATTGCAAGGTCTTTGATAGCGTACTGTTCGCAGCTGGACGATCAATTCAACTGCTATCACGCAGATATATCACGCAGTATTGGTAAACGGATAGAATAATATACTACATATTCATTCGGTCCACTCGTCCATCAGGAACACTAGTAATCTTCAACGGAATAATGCGACGAAAGACAATATGACAAAAGCTATTTAAGGAAAATAGCTCTTATCATATAGCCTATTATATTCTGTTAAAAAACTATAAGTCGATCATTGTCAAAGTGAGTTTTTACTACTGGACCTCTGAACTGTAAAAGATAATCATCGTTGACAGATATATTCATAGTGCTCGTACGACGTGCTAAACATGGCTAAAAATAAGCACACACAACAAGCAAGGTATATGTGCGTGCTGCAGATTTACCGAGCAATCTCAATCGAAACTATTCTGCACAGGGGACCGCTGACGTCAGCCTAATGCATCACACCGTACAGTGGTAAGGTGCAATGCAGGTACTTCTATATTCTGGATTCCACTACCTGATACCATCAAAAACACTCCGTGCCAACGTTCCGTAACCATGTTAAACTATAGCAACCAAAGGCGTTGTCCTGGAGCCAGCTATGTAATACAGTGGTTGGAGCTTATCTATAAAAATATAAGGGTCTTATCCCTTAGACTACCTTTCGTGTCGGCCGAAACAAACGTTCTACACCTTCTACAATTTCTGCCATAATTTGTGATACCTAGACAAGCAGGATCCTCTAATATTGATACAGCGCCATGTCAGAATATACTTGTCTCATTGTAACATATATCATGGAGAAAATTTACACAATATTTTGCGTTAGATCGTACAAATAAAAGACATTCTCACATTGTAAATGTACTGGTATACGATGACACTTTATAGAGGAAGGGTTGTTTATTTCCACATATATAGATGTTCATCATGAACATTTGTTTGGAGAATACAAATAAATCGTTCCATCGAGTGCAATAGCGCAACATTACCTTGTTCAAAATAATGTTGCTCTAAAAGTACAAAAAACTCAACGTAACAATGCGAACAGGATACATCGCCAGAAAAACAGTCGACATGAACTTCACATATTATTCGACTTCACTTCCTGCCGTCGCAGTCTAACGAAGTCATTACATAGACAGATCTGTTTTGTGCTCGGAGAGATTAGAAATCCCACAGCGATGGCTTACGGGGCACAATGTTGGCATCAGCCTCATACACAAACTAATTTATTCCGCCCTTTCTTCGGATCAGCCGACGAACATTGCTTCAAGGAGACGTTTAACCCAGAATATAGACTTGTCTAAACTAGAACAGCCCCCTTTTGCGTCAGATCTAGGCGCTGACGTGATGCAACCGCGTTGCAAACGTATCAGTTCAAATAGGGCGTAGGTAGCTAACCATAAACAGTCAGTGCGTCCACACCAGTGGTTCTGTGTATACCGCAGCGAAATCGGTTCGAATATCATACGAGTATATATTATTGGGTTTCCCAAACATACCGATACAGTAAGTGTTTATTTGTAACTCGATTATTAAAAATGGAGCCCAAATTATTCGTATTAGCTATTCGTGTAACTTCGAGTACTCTGAATAGCAAACTAAGGATTTACGTACTGCTAACGCAGGAATGAGTTGATAGGAGCATGTCAAAAGAGGGCTTAAATCAACTTTTATGTCAGCTTTCGAACATTTAGGCGGGCAAATGACAAAATGTTTTGGCTACGCAGCATTACAGATGCACCTGCTTAAAGCATTGGCGCCTACTGCTTTGGTGCAGGTAAAAACACTATTTTGACGGCGTATGGATACAAGTAACTGTGAGACAATGTTAGCAGCCTGACATCTACTAAATGACACATATATTAAGTTTTAACTCATTTTCAGTCCGATAGGGAAGTGTGGGCAGAGCGGAAACAAGGGTAGTATAGTTCATTGGCAGTAGCTTCACCTCCCGGCCGCCCTGCTACTGTTTAAATAGTAGTTCCCTAATTATCAGTTTTGCAAAGGGCCAAAGTGTACTTAAGAAACGTGTTATACAACATTGCTAAGCAAATAAAAATTGTTTGTAAAATTGAATACTAATCCCTAATTTATGTATTTTATAGAGCGTGGAAGCGCACCTTGTTCTCAAACAACACCTGTCTATATATTGCTTTGTAAAAGTCAATTAGAATCCTTAAAGTTGAATCCCGAGATTCTTGTTCGTCTTGAAGTCAACGAATGTTAGCCCCTCCGACACTATGATTCATTCAACTTCTGAAAATTTAGATGGCACTCCAGCTACGGATCTATCCCAAAAGTTGAGCCTGGCAGAAATTTTTTCCATTACTAGCGTCTTGCCTGCGAAACGACATAAAAAATGGAAATCAATTTCCTACTCCACAGCAACTAAAAAAAGTGAACGGTTTGGCCGCAGAGTTGAGTACGATACGCCATTTTGTGAAAAGTTATACCATTTACATTATCGTTATCTGCCATTGCTGCTCTCCATATTTTTGCTTGAAAGGCACTGATCACGCTTGTGTTAGGCAGCTTTATTATAAATTAATGGATGCGTATAACACATTCATGTATTAATGGATGATAGCGTCCGGTTTGAAGAAAGACCATTTGCTTGAATGGTGTTGATAATGTGGCGGTAATCAACGAAAGTGCATCGACGATAGACTCTAACAAAAGTCCCAACAGCAACATGCCAATGTATAATTGTTTTACCTCCATTTGAGGAAACGCACCTGATACTTGGATAATATATCGTTAGCAATGCACATTGCGTTGTTGTCTGTAATGCTGTGTGAAGTTACAAAAATAACGTGTATAATTTGTTCGGTCTAGGAGTGTGCAACACTGATGGTATAGTCTAATTAGGCGATGCAAGAAAGAAAAAGCTTGTTCAAGATCTAAAACCTGTATAGTTGTTTCATCTCATTACTTTGTCTCCTCATGTCTTCAAGCACCACGTCTTGACCTATTTGACTATTTGTTTCTTTACCTTCTAATTTTCGATTAGAATCCTGCAAGGCGCACTCTAGATCTGTCAATGAAGCTGATAATTGAATCCCTAATCGAGTGCTTAAAATGAAACTACATACATATGACGCCGGCTAAAAAAACATTACATCCCGGCCATTAAAAGACCGAACCGCTTATTAAATGTTCGATTTATTATCCCAAAGGTTCAACCGGAATGAATTGCAAAACAATTTTTAGACTTACATCAATTCTCCCGTTTATGCACCGATAAATGACAGTCGTAGCCTGTGGTACAGTCAAACAAACCATAACCATTAAGGGTAGGTAATGTGTGGTTTCTTTAAAACAAGGTTTAGCATTTCTTCCTATTCAGTTGACTACAACTGAGGGAAGTTAGATGTTGGCGTTTGTTCTAACTGGTACCTTCAGTCGAACATCGCGTGCGCCTTGTGACTTAAGGAGACAGACGCATAGGTTCGATCTTTGTTGTTATACATTTATATTGTTCGTCTTAATAAATAATGCAAAAAGCGGTACCGTCGACACTAACTGTTGGCCGATGATCAGTCCTAAAAATTAGTTTTTCGAGTAGCGTTACTTCAACGCGTCAAAGCGTCGAGAAAAGTGACAAAGGAACGTAAATGAAAAAGCAATAAAGGCCAGGTATATTTACAAATGAAAAAACGTAATGTATACGGCCTAACCCTGGACTCTGTAAATATGTCAAATTTTATGATAAGAATGCAAAGGATCAAGCCTTAACAAGGGCTTGACACAAAGTCATCTACAAGGGCTAAGTTACCTAGTACCGTGTGTGGTGGTGATAGGCTGACCGCTATAGTTAGTTTCTGTTACCACGGTGCCTTGACAAGAGTAAACCCATTATATACTGACTGTTATTTATGGCCGTGCCATTGTTGCAGCTTGTTTCAATTACTGCGTCTTGTGAGGAACATATGAACCTAAACAATATGTCGGTGTACCGCAAAGCCAACTTAACGCATGTGACCTACTATTGTGCTTAGCATTGAGACCCACATTCATTTAGAGTTGGCTGTCTATATACAGGAAAAATCGGTATTTGTTATGCGTGCATTTCGCCAGTCCTAGCATGGGTTGACCACCGCGAATCGTTTGAGTACAAAAAAAAACTCGTGTAGGAAACCAACTGTATGTATATTTAAGTTTTGCCCGGTTATGTCACGCACAGTCTACAACATTGCATACATTATTCTTGTTTTCAATTTCTCGTTAGGCTCTGGTGTGTTTCGTCAGAGCTATCAGATTAAGCCAATCGCAAACTCAATAACCGGGCTCCATCCTTCCCACGTCATTAGTGGATTCAACGCTGTTAACTGGTTTCCTTATTTTTAGAGTTCCTGGATATCATGAATTCCCTAGCACTCAATGCTGACCTATTTTAACAATGCTCTGGTTATCTATAAATACGCTCTTGCCCGTATGGCATCTTCTGGTAAATTTGTTGTTTCCGGTTATTATTAATTTTAGTTGTTCGTTCATAACGTAGAATCAAATATTTGGGTGCGCAATATCTAAGAACCAAGAGCCGCTGTGCTCATTTCTGTGGCGGCAGGCCCCATCAGTCAGCGCCGCTCACAGGAAGCCGCGTGTGCAGCTACGTACGACTGCCAGGCTGAACAGCCACGCTGTCGCGACTGAATATTTCAGGCATATACAGTATTCGTATGAACTGATCGGCATCACATGGCAGCAAGCGCCTTCGCATTAAGACACTCTGCTGTTGCTGAGATCTTACCGAGCTATAGTCGCTTGTGGTCGACAAAGAGTGCACTGTGCGAATTTCGAGAAGGGTGCACAACGTAACGAAATATTATCGTTCCGTCACCATTACTCGGCGATTAGAACAGATACTCAAAGCGGAAAACAGCAGGTACAAACTATGTTACACTGACATTGTTGCGCTCGTCGTCAGATTACTCAGCGGGCTGCAACAGCCATTGGCCTCACTTCAGCTTGCCGTTTTCTTCATTCGTTACTGGCTGTCTATGACGTAATATGCGTGTCATGGAGGAAGACTGGTACCAATTTTTTTAGCGAGGCTAACAGAGTGATGCGGTGCAGCTGTCCGAATGGGTGCAAAGAAGTTTCGAGAAAAACTCGAAAGTAGATTAGTTCTAATTAATCAGAACAACTTTGTGTTCCTCTAAAATGTAGCAGCAAATCGGGAAAAAATGAGAGGAGAGTAAGGTATTTAAATCTATTCGTCTATAGTGGTAGCTGGCAGAAGGCAGCTGTTTAAATTACAAATATGACACAAACACGCTCAATCTGCGAGAGAACGATTAGGTTATTTGCTCAACGAGTCTGATGATGTAAATTCATTAGCTAAAGAACATGTGGTGGCGCCCCCCAATAGAAACATCAGTTAGCAGATACGGATAAATAAACGAAGAGAACCGACGACATGAAATGACATGACTTTTTTTTAATAAAGATAACAAAATCACTCGCACTCTTGATGATGATTTCAGCTACAAATCATCAAGCAGTAATGCAAGTTCATTCATCTTTGATTTTCTTTTCCTCAGTCGACGGTTACATTTCTCTCAGGCTCTTGAAGATGGCAGACTGTACGCATAATTTCGTGCCTGTACATACAAGTGAGTGTATTTGTTTTCATTACATTAGGATCAAGCGGTACCTCCAAAACTGATAACAAAAGACAAGACAAAAAGTTTATTAAGCACTGTAATATCCACGTTAATAAATTTCACGCGATATTGAAAACGTACGGCGCATAAGCATAAATCGCGGATATATATATATATATATATATATATATA